>CM042220.1:19066172-19328672 GCA_023566465.1 Cottus gobio
CAGTGCTCCAACATACTTTTACGCTACTTTAGAAATGGGAGTTTTTATTACTTGTTCCAACAAGATTTAATAAGTTCTGCATCTGAGTTCTACAGACAATGTCCTCTGTAGTTATTTTAAGGTAGGAAAGAGTCTTAAATGCACACTTAATTATTAGTTGTTTTATTGACTCTTGTTGTTTTAACTCCTGCAGATTGTTCTTGTTCATTTTCTATATATCATCAAATTCTGATAAAATGATATGTTGGCTCATCTTCTCCTTTAAAAAGTGATTAATTGACTTCATTATGTGCTCGGGAAAATATCATTGCATAGCAAACGGTTGTTTATGCTATATTAATGATTAGTTAGTAGAAAAGTTGAGCACTTCTTTGTTTTGGGGCGGGAGAGCTTCTCAGTATAATTCAAACCCACAATAGGCCATTCAAATTTGATTTCAAATACATAATCAAGCTGAAATCAGTCAGTAAAACAATCAGTATTTAATTATTACATCACAAAAGTGTGATTGATGAGATGGCAGAACTTTTTTTTTTAACACTGTCACTCTCTGAAGATCTTGCTGACGGAGTTGAGAGTGAATGAGTCCCTGTGTTTACTTTTGTGTGTGTGTGTGTGTGTGTGTGTGTGTGAATGCTGTGACAGAATGTCTGAGCTTACTTCGAGGAATTCCCCCTCTAGGTTTTTCCTTTGTTTGTTCAGTGTTTCGCTCGTTCTTTTCTCCTGTGATTGAAGGGTGGCTGTGTGGGCATGATGACCAGGAGACAGAGTGGATTTATAGAAGAGGAACCTCACCACAACACATGTAAACAAACAGGAACTCCATTTAACAACTCATCTCTGCTGAAGAGACCAGATGACCCAAATATGATAACAACTATTATGCATATTGGTGTGTGTGTGTGTGTGTGTGTGTGTGTGTGTGTGTGTCAGCCACTAACAGAAACATTCGAGCAGTATTCAGACACAACAACTGTGAACTCAAACGAGCACTATCATCTCGTTCACAGCTAAAACAACACAAATGATCACATGTTCAACTGTGTTCTTGTGGCTCATAAATACAGTAATATTTATATTTTATATTAAGTGTCACCTATTCTTATTTATTTATATTTTACTGGGAGAAGCCAGTCTTTCTTAACAATGCTCTACTAGTATAAAACGTTTGCCACCGGCTGCACACTTTTGCCTCTGCTTTAGTTTCAGAGGAGCGTTTCTGGATTGTAACGTTACGTCATTGTCTTCTGATGCTCATGATCTGCTGGAAATTCACACATTTTGAAAAGACACCAGAAATCAACAGCAATATGACCACATGTTTGTCATTTTTTGAAAATATAATTGTTAAAACGTTTAGGATTTAGCAATTATTTTCTCATAGCCGATTAAGGCCGTTTATTTCTAAGTCTACTTCACAACATGCTGTATGCACAGCCACTTGAAAAAGTACAATATTCTATTCAGACTCCCCTTTTGTTCATGTTGTACATTCACATCTTTCCCTTTAATGTTTAATGCCATGGCACACATGGCTACTACAGATGCAGTGGTGTTTTGAGGCACAGCACAACTTTGTGAGTAGAAGGGAATGTGTGAAATACTCTGGAGATTTAAGTGCCCTGTTATCGCTTTTTTTTATCATCCCGTTGACTTTAAGATTAACTGAAGTTATGCAACAATATTTACTTACACACACTTCACCCATGTGTGAAAGTACAAGCACCACTCATAGCTTCACTTAAAAGTATGAGCGAGCATGCTTTTAGTGCATGGCATGGCTAACTTTGTGAAGAAACACGCCCTACACACACACAGTGTCTGTATCATGCGGTCATTACAGCCACTAAACAGAGAATATAACTCCCACTCAGGGACAGCGCCACAGCATATTGCATAAAGGCTCCTGGCATCTTTCTGATTCCTCTTCTTCTTCCCTCCAATAGGTCTCCGCTTATCTGTTACCTCCCTCTCTCGGTGCTGCCTTATCAGTCTCTGCCTCGCTACATATCACTCCATCTCTCCAGACCCTCCTCTTTCAATCTCCCCCTTTCTCATGTCTCTCTTTATCGTCACATCTTTCCCCATCTGTTTCAGCTCTTTTTAATCAAAAGCTTTTTCACCCTGTTGGCTCCATGAGCAAATATAATGCGGCAAACACTGTCACAGACACGCACGCCAGCACGCTTCCACAACACAAAGCTACCTGCACAGGGATAATACTTGTATTCAACATTTGTAAACCAACACACATTTGAACATCCATTGAGGATACAGAGAAAAGAGCGTCATTCACGCTGTAAAAAATGGGGGCAGACATAGATTTTAAAATGCAACAAGTTATATAGTAATACGCACAAATGCAATTGCGGACAAATAACATACAGCGTGAGTGGCTGTGCTCATAAAAGCATGTTTGTTCTTATGCTGCGCCGAGCGAGGCGTTGGTGATATTAATGAGCGTGATGTCATGATCCTTAACTGTGTCTAAGAACTTGAGGGGGCCTTGCCTCCAATAACACACAAACACACACACACACACACGCACACACTTAATAGTCATGCACTAATGTCTCACAAAGTATAGATTATCAAAACATTGAGTAAAAAATGTGCATCAAAAGAGACAAATGTCTGTTTACGGGCTGCAGTTAAGGTTTTAAGGCGCTTATAAAAGTGGAGATGTGTACTTGACAAGCAATCTCGCTCCACTGTAACTACTGCACGCAATTTGTGTGTTGCCTTAGAGCAATGCTCTGCCATGATGGTGGTAAAACACCAAGGAAAAGCTGTATTAAGTGAAATGCTTGTTGGGAACATTTGTATTGTGCAGCAGTTCATTGGCAGTGAGGTTAAGTGGCTTGTTGGCATCCAACTGTAGCGTATAGATTTGACTGCTGCACAATAAAGTCAAGGAGATCTTCATAGAATAACCTCTTGAAGTGATAGAGTAGGGCTATGATGTCATCACCCTGCAGAAGTGTAAGTGTAATTACAATTGTATTGTTCTGCCTCTCGAACCTTCCTCACTTTCACTTCCCTTAAACTCACTGTCCTCTATCAGAGGGCATGATCCCACTGTTCGATTAAGCTTCTACATCTGAATATATTTATATGAATATATACCTCTTAATACACATGTATGTACATGTTCTTATTCTTAAGTCATGTGGTGCAAAATAGTCATCTATTTACTCGCATCATGCTGTCACTTCACTTACCTTTCTGAAAGGAGGTCCCTCCCCCGATTGATACGCCATACTCACTCCTGCACCTCATTTGATTGTGAACATACATATCATAACACATTGTTATGTGTAGGAAGGGAGTAAAGAAAGGTGGGGGAAGGGAATAATAGCCAAAAGCATTCAGTCATTCAGTACAGGGTTAAGGTTAATTTATTCAACTGATCTTAAGCTAAGCCAATTTGTATCATTTTAAGAAATCTAGAGTCTAAAACTGTATTCTTACTCTGCGCTTTGAGTTGAAGGAATATATAGATTTACCCGTGGAACGAGGAGGGCCATCAACCTGGTCACTGCCTCCTGCAACATCTTGATTTATTTAATGCAGGAGGCAAAAGGGTTCACAAGCTGCTTCACGAGGGCGGAGTGTCACTGAGGTTATTGGAATTCATGAGTCACTCTGAAGACAACCGACATGGAAGTACTCCCCACCCGCCCACCCAGACCGACACATTAACACAATTACAGGATCTCCCTTTCAAGGGAATCCCCCCCAATAAACACTAGACACTGCACACACATACACACACACACACACACACACACTTTTCATGTGAGAAATTGCATGAGCTAAAGTTGTTCCACCCCTAAACATTTGGCGGACAGCCGTTTCCTCCCCTGCAGGGAGGAGGAGAGGAAATAGGGTGGTGACCACTTGGACAGAGAAGCAAAGACTAAAACGATGCCTTGGAAGTTGAGTGGAGCTAGGTGTATGCCCTGTAATGGAAACTGTGGTGTTAAAGGTTTATGTGCCGTATGCCTTATGCATCCCCTGATGTGGAGAATGTGATATTTCTTGCTTATATGGGAGCACCTGGTACATGGGTGTGTTTTATGGTCCAGAGATGCTTTTACGGTTTTCTTTGTACTACAACTAGAAAGGCTGTGGGAGTTGTTAGAAGGGATGTCATGCAAGCATCATGCATATTTTAAAGATCTGTAAGTTAATTAATAGACAAATATTATGTGTGTGCACTTTGTTGCCTCACTCTCATCACTATTGGCAGCCACTGATTTTAAGTTGCCATGACATTTTAGGAGGCGAGGGCAGCAGGACAGACATGGACGTTTGGAAGGGAGCTTAGAAGAGTTAGAGGGCACCGGAGAGGGAGAGGAGGAGAGGGAAAAGGTGTGTTGAGAGAGATATGCCAAGTTGAAAGACCCGTCCCTCCACTTTTCTGCCCCGTCAGCTTCAAAGAAGAGATAGTAAGACCAACGGCAAGCCAAATGGACAGAGTATAAAGGAGGAAATGGAAGAAAGCAGGACTGATAGAGGAGTAGAAGGGGGCAGAGGTAGATAAGGTATTTCTGGAGAGGGAGAGCGGGCCGAGTACAGTGCCAAACATGAGCAGATTATCTGATCTCTGTATCTGATCAAAACTTAAATCATGGGGAAAAAAAGAAGCCACGGCCAGCTGTACCAAGGTGCAGTGCCTTTGCCACGGATGAAGGCCACAGACATGTCTTGCTCCCCAGATTGGGAGGTCAGGCCACATGCATGCACACTCACTGACGTGGAAACATAATTAAGCTTTTTTCCCCTCATGACACAAAGAACAAAGAACAATGAATTCCTCACGATTAACCAAACACACACACTATCATAATACAGCAACACACAATTCTTTCACACTGATGATGTGAGTTCAGGTAACAGCCATCATAACTTCTTATCTCCTATTAGAATTATGGCAATTATAATGAGGAGCTGTGGATGAAAAGACCTGACATGTGGACTGTGAAAGAGGACAAAACGTTTTGTGCTTCAGCTGAATGTAATAATTCATAAGCAAAACACAACATCCTAGAGAAGGAACCCAATATGGTGTAGTAGCTAGGCTTGGGCTGTATCAAAGTATTACGGTATACCAGGGGATGAAGAAGTTATGGCGCTCAACTTTCTGTATTTTATTTATTTATTTACCAATTACTGTCATATACCAAATAACCTGGTGAAATTTCAGGAAGGTATGAAAAAAAAGATACTGCCCAAGCCTATAATAAATCAAGTGTTTGAGTTATGGAGGGCTAGGGGGTTTAAATCCCTTAAAAGAGACACAAGATCAAGCTTGGGTGGGTTTGTGGCTGATAAATTATCAAACCATATCTTTTAGCATTTCAAATGCTGCAATAACTTAGCTTTTGAGGAACAATTGAAATACAATTTACAGTTTTTGTCCGTTGCTTGAACACTATAGACACATGCTTAAACCAAAGTAACATAACTTGAAGTTGTTGTTACTATACCTTAAACAAAGTGTAACCATACCTTAAACAAAAGCGCTGCTTTGCACTTTAGTTGCAATTCTGTAACACACTTGCTCCTTTCTGCAACACACTTGAGCCTAGACACTACACACTATTTCATACATAAGACACTTAGTTCAAAAATGAAATCTCAGGGTACCATTGGGAAAACACATCTATTCAAAATACAACACACATTGGTTAATTGAAAAGACATAGACACACACCTGAAAACACTTACTTACAAAACTGAACACCAATCAGCCAGCTACAAAAAGGCCTCAGTTAAGCCATTTTGACAACTTTGCAAGCATGGAGGCAGGGAGAGCTAGAGGCAGAGGAAGAGGAGGAGGAAGAGGAGGACAGAGAGAGAGAGAGGAGGATGTGGTGAAAGAGGCCACGCAAGGACCATTATTTCAGATGACATAAGAGCAACTTTGGTGGACCATGTCATAAACCATGGCCTGACTATGAGGGAAGCTGGGCAGAGAGTCCATCCTAATCTAAGCCGCTTCACAGTTTCATCCATAATAAGGACATAAGGGATATTTTCCCCGATGCTTAGCGAGAGAAGACATTGCTTGTGACGTTGATGAGATCCTGTGGCCAGACCCCAACAGACGGCAGGATCCATAAGCCCACTTGCGCACAATTGTGTTTTTCTGTGTTTACAGTAGTGTATTGTTTGTTTTATTTTTGATTTAACTGAATTTACTGTACTGTAAACTATACTAATGTAAAGATTTTGAATTCAGTATTTCATTTTTTTGGTTGTTGTGAAAACATGCCCTCTATGGAACTGAATAAAAACATTGAAAACAAAAGACTGCAGTTTTTTATATAAAGTAAACTAGTGTGTTACTGCTGATCTGAAAGTGTATTCATATGATGCAAGTGGGTATCATTTTGTCATCAGAGTGACATTTTGACAAAGGATTGTTAGGTTTTGATAGCAGAGTTTCAATTTGACATGGATGCGAATGGTTTATTTCCCAGTGTTGTGTCTTATTTGCTTGTGTGTAGAGTTTTGACACAATGAGCCAAATTTAGCAAAACGTGTGTAAGCAATAGGCAAAAACTGTAAAAAAAACTCTAATGTCCAGTAATGCTCAGCTCAATGCAGCTGACTCTATATTTTGTCAGTAATCTTCTGTCTATCTTGAATGTGGGCGGCCTTCCTGTGGTATTGCTTCCTGTGTAAATTGTGTATTTGGTATCAGGTCATTCCCAGCGACCAGGCTGCGTACGGGTACCGCTCCATGCAACATATGCTAAGAACCGCCTTTCCTCACTTCCCCCGTCTTACTGCAGCTGTGCTCCTCTGTTCAGCCACCCTAGCAGCTCAGGGTGGCTCCTTTTAGCTCTTAGCAAACTTAAAGCAGTAGTTTCACATTTACACTTATGTGTGCTAAGATGTATGAGAATATTGAAACCAAAAAGAGTGAATCTCCTCATCTAACTCTTGGCATTGAAGCAAATAAGCTAATTTCTCAATGTCAAACTATTGCTTATAAGATAGATATCACTGATGTATCTGAGTGGGTTTGCTTACTTTGTGGTTACTGTGTATCTACTCAACTCCTTCTGTTATCTGTTAATGCATACTTCTCTGCAAAATTATTTACCTCCACTGATGTGTCTGGTCTACTTTATGCTACTCTAACTCAATTTACGAGCCAATAAAGCTCTTCTAAAATTGAGCTGAGTTGGGGACACGGTTGAGGGGAATTAGAGAGCAAGAAAGAAAGAGGGTGAGGGAGACAGATGTTTAGTCATTGGAGAGTGTAGTCAGACTTGTAGCTGAGCCATCTGACAAGAGCAGGAGAATGAGACAGAGAGAAAGAAGGAGGTGGAGGGTACATGGGAAGAGACACAGGACAAGAGAGATCCAGGAACCAATTAAGAGAGAAAGTTGAGAGGATGAAATGAAGAGAATAAAGATGGCAAGGATGGAAACGAGGAAAATATACTTATAACTTAATAAACAGAACTGAGAAAAGTGAGAGAATAAACATATGGGAAATTATAATTGAGTGGAGATGAGAGGTTGATCAGGGCAAAACGAAGAGCTAGAACCGAAGGCGGAGAGGAGAGAGATGGCGTAGGCTGCCAATGTACAAAAACAGCTGACAAGCAGGTGAAAGAAAGAGGCAGGGAGGGGGAGAACACAGAGGAATAGATTGAGGCAAAGTGAGTGAGTGTGATGGATATGAAAAGAGACAGAGTAGAGGTGTGAAAAGAGTGATAGAGAATGCAAGGAACAATGGAGAAAGAGGAGTGTGAGGGAGAGAGCTGAATAAGCAGTGAACGTGAGAACAACAAAAACAGCGTACAGGGAGAGAAAAGTTGGGAAAGAGAGAGTTTGTGAACACACAGGGAGGCGGGAGGCACCTCCCAAAAGTGAGAGACACACTGATGAATAAGAATGAAGGATAATAAGGGGAGTGGAACAGAGTAGGCAGATTTAAAGAGAATGTAGATTAGATGGATAGTGAGCTTCTCCCTGAGCGTCTTCCCTTCACTTACGGAAAGTTGAAAGACGGCGGTGGAGGATTAGGAAAAACAAAAGTGCTTATTTGGCAATATTTCTGATTAAGCCCAATGCTAAGCATTAGTTTTATTCAAGGTTTGAAAATGCTAAGTTCCCTCTCGCAAGCAATGATGCAGTGTGTATACAGTATCGAGGGCTTCTTCTAGCGCTATAGTGAAGCTGTAACGCTCCATCATTGACAATGTGGGAGCTATAAATACTTTACCATCTTGGTTCAGACTACAGACTACGTATTTATTTTATTAGCTTCACAAGTAGGCTATAGGGGCACTCACCCCTCAGCTACTTCAGTAAGTGGAATATGTAAAGATCTAATGTGAACGACGAGAGTAAGCATCACACTCTGCAAACATTTCAATATGTCTGGTGTAATTGTAACGCTGCTGTTGTCACGGGTTTATTAACCGGTGGGAACATTTCCTCACCGTGGCACCCCGGGGATGGATGGTGGTGTAGATGCTGCGCAGCAGATGTCTGTGTTAACACAAATACTCTCCACCTGCCACCTTACTTAGAAAGTTTAAACGGGATACTGAGCAAAGTAATATAAAAATTAAGTAACATTACATGTAAAACACATTTCAAATACTAATCAGCTGTATAATATACTTTCTGTCCAACTGGGGGGGATAGTGATTAAATTAATTAACGTGACAAATTAAAGGCAATTGCAACATTAAGTGTCAGTAAAGTGATGGACTAACTGTACAAACTGTCAGAATCACTTCTAGTAAAATACCTGAAACCCTTCATACTTACAGGGGTAACTCTGCTGTGCAACAATGCCACTGTAGTTGCAGCTGGTGGGTTAATTACATTGATATCCTCTCGGGCAAGGTGTTGCATGGAAACAGGCTCTCTGAGGGGGTTGTGAGGGAAATTAACTGGATCTCTAGTGCAGCTATTTGGCACTTATTATTTTCAGTTGGATAATATCAGAAAGCCAGCAGATCTTTTATCAAGCTGCAGGCAGAGCTTGTACGTCAAATCAAAGCATTGATGTATCATGCACCATCTAAAGGAAAGTTATTCATTTCCTGATTCGTAAACAGCAGACTGGCACACAGTGTAATGTATCCATTTCCCAACCAATACGGACTACTCATGCTTGTTTGTTTGACCCACTAGGTTTCAGAGACAAGTAAACAAAAACTAAGCAGGTACCTGCATCATAGAATTGAGTCAAAATAGTGCTGAATTTATTTGTTGATTACTTGAGTAAAAACTTAAAAAATGTATTAATTGTTTGTCATTAAAGCAAAAGTGACAAACATTTGCAGGCTCCAGCTTTTCAAATGCGAGCAGCTGTTGCTTATCTCTGTTTTTTGACAGTTAAATTTAATATTATTCTTTTTTTTTCACTCAAAACATGTTATTTGACAACATCCCTTTGGGCTATGAGAACTTGAGAAGAGTAATTATCACTTTTTTCATTAATCTAAAAAAAAAAAATAGACAAACATAAACAGATGATGGAAATAATCATGACCGTGGGAGGTATTTAATAATTGCGGACAACCTGTGGTTGTGAATTCAAGCAGAAACACTTTATTATATAAAACACAACCATTAAGTTAGGTTTAGGGGAAACAACATCATGGTTTGGGTTCAAATGCCTCTGTTTCTACAGTGAAAATGAAACATAAAACACATCGGGCCACAATCAGCTGTTCTTAAAGTGAACGTCAAACTGTGTGAACACAATACACAACACCTGCCTATTGGACACAAATAGCTGTTGTTAACACGTTCGGGACATGGCAGCGCCTCCTGGTTGAAAGCCCCGTGTTTGTTTGATGCTCTCGCCTCCCATCCCTCCATCATGCCATTTGTGGGGTTATTTTTCTGTCTTTATACTATGTCATCACACTCCAAAGCATTTTCTCTGAGCATCTAATAATGACGCAGATGGGCTTACATTGCAGTTACTTGATATCTTATTTACAATCAAATCTGACAAAGAAGAGGGGTGGGAAAGAACAGGTTAGTCAGTGAACTAAAATAAAAGCTGCAGACATTTAGGTGGCCTGCACAAGAATACAAAATAGATGGATAGATGGATAGATGGATAGATAGATAGATGGATAGATGGATAGATAGATACATTATTAATCCCTATAGGGGGACATTTGTTTGTAGCAGCAGCAAGCAAAGTTACAGAGTAAACATATTAAATCTAAGAAAATGTTATAATAAAGAAATTGCAAAAATACAAAGTATATACAGTGAAATAGAATAGGTATTAAATTAACTAAACGACAGAAGCGGTGCTAGGGTGCAGAAAGGGTGCTAGGGTGCAGAAAGGGTGCTAGGGTGCAGAAAGGGTGCTAGGGTGCAGAAGCGGTGCTAGGGTGCAGAAAGGGTGCTAGGGTGCAGAAGCGGTGCTAGGGTGCAGAAAGGGTGCTAGGGTGCAGAAAGGGTGCTAGGGTGCAGAAGCGGTGCTAGGGTGCAGAAAGGGTGCTAGGGTTAAGTATAGAATCTCTGTTAAACAGCACATGAGGTGTATTGTACAGTTCAGGGTGTTTTCTCGAGAAAAACACACCTAGGAATGTGCTCCAAGTGTGTTCAGCACCTGCTGAAACTTTTTACAAGATACAGATCCTGAAAAAACTGGCGTGACACCAGTGGGTTTCTGCCACCAGGGCTAAGTGAGGGTGAGAACATGACAAATGTCAGACGTGACACTGCAGGAAGATGAGAGCAGGAACCGCTCTCACCCCCGGAGATGTGCCCCTGCTGAAGGAAAGAGATAAACACTGTGTATTCATGTTGTGTGTTTTTTATATATATACATTTATATCTGTGTGTGTGTGTGGGTGTGTGTGTGTGAGAGAGAGAAAGAGAAATCCTCTAGTGCACTGTGAGAGCTATGTCTTTGTTACTCTGACAATGGGGCTCTGACACAAATGAAAAATATTCTTTTTTTTCCCTCTCTTCTGTCAAACACTTTTATCTTTCCCTCTCCAACTGTCAGCGTTTCTCCCCATATTTCCCTCACTCTCTCTGATTCTCCATTTGTGTATCTCAGCATTTCTCCCGCTGTCTTTCTCCCTCTCCTTCTGTCTCTTCTTGTCTTCATTAGCTTCCCCTCTCCCGTTTTTCATTTCATAATTTTTACTCTCTGATTCTGGTATCTGAGCAGCAGAATGTGACGAAGTGCGGAGGGAGGAGTGGAGAATACATATACTGCAGGAGAGAGGGGGAGAGGGGGAAAGGGGACGCGGATAGGAGCACAGACAAAAAGGGAGAAGGCATTGTTAGAGGGATATGAGAGGGGGAAGAATGCTGACGGAAAAGTTAACAGGCAGAGAAAGGCGCAGAAGAAAGGAAGAATATAAAAAGGAGAAGGGGAAAGAAATGGCAACAGGGTGGTGCTGTGTGCTACTGTGGAGCCTGGAGCAGGATAAGTGATCCCGGTGGTGGATAGAAGGTCAGATACACACTGACAGTCAGACCACTGATTAACCTTGCGCTCTGACCACACACACACACACACACACACCGTGCTGATGTGAGACAGACAGACTGCGAGCAGGATGGCTGTCAAAACATCAGCATCTGCTCAGCATCACACACAACGCTCAGAGCAAACGCACACAAACATACATCTTGCAAACAGCGTCCAAGCAGCCCTTAGAGGAATCAAGGCTGATATTTGATCATCTCGTGCTACCCCAGCTGGGGCTTTGCTAACACACACACACTCAAAGACATGAACATACACATACAGCCCAGCAACAGCCAATTTCACCCGTTTTTTTTTTTTTTTGCAACATAAAGTCAGGGCGATATAAAGGAAAAACAATTTGTGTGCAGTTATTAGATTAGATGGTTATTATACTGGGACTGTTTTTTATTGTATATCGTCTTCTGTGAACTTATTAAGTGAATATTGATGTGTGTGTGTGTGTGTGTGTGTGTCTGTCTGTGTGTGTGCAGAGCTAATTGATTGGCCTCGTCAGCCCTGCTGTTCAGACTGCAGTATCTGTCAGCAGGAGCCAACTGCTACTCTAACAAGCCCTATACTCACACATGCACACAACTTTCTCACAAGCACACACACACACACTTTCTCACAAGCACACACACACACACACACACACACACACACTGGCCCTTAATGTATAAACAGACGCACAGACTTACATGTTTGTGTAGAAGCTCAATAATTATAAAATTCCTGCGGCGTCTAAGATGTTATTCTTGACCTTTAACAGTTTGAATGACAGACGTCAGAAATATCTGTAGAATCCCCTGGTATTCCCTGATATGTGACAAGTATAACAAAGCCCCAGCCATTAAGACAACCTCAAGCCAGAGTTATTACACACAACAAAAACATTCACCCTCAGATTAACAGGAAGAGTCTTATTAGTACATGTACAGCACCGGACAAATAGATAACGTGGAAGATACGCCGCACAACACTCTGCATCAAGCCACACACACCGTATACACACACACACAGGGAGGATATTGCTGATGAAGTGTGGGTAAATACACTCCATCACAGTTTAGGAGGTTACACAGAGACGAGCCCCTCTCATCCCTCATCCTCTGCTTCTCTCTGCACGGACCCTCCCTCAAACCCTCCTCACAATCTGTCGTTACAACTTGAGCCGGCTTCCCACTCCCAGCTGCTCCCCAACTATCCCTCTTTCTTGCAGTCATGGATTTCTGTCTTATCTATCACTCCTTTCCCCCCATTCCTTTCTCTATTTCTTCTTGTCCTCCTCCCTTTACCGTCCTCCTCATTTAGCAAGATGGAGCTTTCTGTCAGGCGTGGTTTTGTGACGCCTCCTTCACCGCTCTGTTTGTGCAACACTGTCGCAGTGTGTCTGTGTGGCACGTGTGTGTGTGTGTGTGTGTGTGTGTGTGTGTGTGGTGTGCACGGCCGTGAGAGTTATACATTAGTTAGAGTTTGTATATGTGGCTGAGCTGCTGCTTTGTGTGTGTGTTATCCTCGTGAACAGGGCTGGGGGATGTGGCCAACATCTTCTTCCACGATGAGGTCATTTCTTATCTTAACAATATCTATCACGATATTCCATGTCTTCTGCTCTATATGAACTAATCACAAAAATTAGAATTCCAGCTATACACGGATTATGCACACATGCGTGCACACAGATGCAGAGTAATCCGATTTAAATGATAATTTCATTCATCTGAGTTTGATCATAAATGTATGCTTGTAGTATGTTCTTGTTATTATCAACAAAAGTGTGTATCACGATATCTCGATATCTGATTTCATCACAATATGATTCAATTTAAAGACAATACATTTTGAATTATGAATTTTGTCATGCACATGTCAACATCTGAAACTGATGTTAACAGCGAAAAACATTAAGCAAGATGTTATCTCCAAGAAATCCTCAGATACTAAATATGTACTTGTATATTAATAAAACAAAAAATAAAACTTGACTTGCACTTATATATATATCTATATATCTATATATATATATATATATATATATATATATATATATCTATATATATATATGTGAAGTGACTGACATGAAGTAGGGTCCATTGTATGTAATCGGTGTGCCATAATGTTATAAAGGCAAACGTGCCGGCTATGAAACACGCTTTAATCTGCATCGATAATGCATTTCATCCCCGTGTCTTGCCTCAATGACATTTTTGCACAGATAGGCTTCTCATTACCTTCATGTGCCTTAGGCTCTCTCTCTCTCTCTCTCTCTCTCTCTCTCTCTCTCTCTCTCTCTTTCTCTCTCTCTCTCTCCGTCTCTCTATTTGCATGTGTTTGTGCTCCTCAGTTTCAGCGTCACCATGCATATGACCATGAATATGTATAATTGTGCGTCCTAGTACTCGTGCATCTGCTTGTGTGTGCACCTCCCTTGTATTTGTGTGTTTCTGCTGCTTGAGCCATTCAGCAACAGCGTCTCCACTGACCTGTCCTCAGTGCCGACTCAGCTGTTGGTCCCCTCTGCATTATTCAGCGAGCTAAGCCAAAGTGTTAAACAAGAGCACATCACAGCAGAGGACAGATGCTAAGTGGACTGGCACAAGACATGGAGAATGTGGAGATGTTAGCTTAGTGCGATACAGAGATTAGTTTGTAGAAACAAGACGAAAGCCGGGTCCCATTTCTATTCACACAAATTTCAACTTTGCTTTGAGGACACACCAACAAAGACGTTGGTATGAATACCAAATGTGATGTTTGAGTATTGGATGTCTGGAGGACCACTATCATTGTACAATGCAACACATAAGAAATGTGTGTAAAAATGGAATATAATACCACTTTGGAAGACACAGCATGTGGCTTAATTGTGCGAATGCACGGGCATAGTCTTTCAATTCAGGTTAGAAAAGTGTAACAATCATTGGTGTGTGCTTGGAGAAAGGGGCAAAAATAACATCATGTCTCCAGAATAATAACAAAATTAAAGTAATTGCATATATCCTCAAGTTGTTTACATCACATAATATTCTCCAGTTTTAAAAATGACTTAAAAAGTGGACGTTATCCTTTCAACCTTTCAAACGTAGATTTTCTGCCCTAGTTGGCAGAGTGCGGTTCACCCCTCTTCTTTATACCCATTAGGCTAATTTGTCCCCAAAACAGGTGTTGAGTCATAGATGCCTGAGAGGCACTCACAAAAGCTAAGTGGATGCTAATGCTAATCAGAGGCCCAAAAGGACCATCGAGACTTGCTGGTAAAGATGTAAGGACCTGCGTAAAAGCCCGTAAGAAAATGTTAAGTGAGTCACAGCTTCCCAATGATGCCTCTTCTTAGTTTCTCCTCTTTGAAATAGACAATAAAAGCCAACTAGTTATGTTTTTGCCCAAATCGGCCCGCATCACATCAAAGCATGTGACACCCAGACACAAACACGCACATCACTACATCATATGGACACAAAGAAGTTATTATATTTGTTTATTTATGAGAGGAACTCAGTCATGCTCTTTGGCGTTTCCCATGCAGTGTTTGATGTGTTTGGGTATCTCGGGGCTTTGTGGACTCACCTTGTTCATTTCACCGCACAGAAGCCGCAGCAGTGTCTCCCTCTCTGACTTTCCACGGCCAGAACTTTTTTTTTTGCCAGCATTTATTTTCTGTCCCCGTTTCCCTTTCACTCTCTTCTTCTCTGTCCTTCTCTACCCCTCTCAATCACTTCCCCCTGTTTCCCTCTCACCCACCTGACTGCCCTTCATCTATGTTTTGTCCATTTAACATTCAATATGCTCTATTGGCATGAATGCAGCCGGGATTGATTCCTTTCTTCACCTTGCTTTTGGCCTTCTCCACATTTTTGTCTGCCTGTTTGTCTTTCTGCTCCCCCTCTTCCTTTTTAAGTCTGAGTTGTGTGGTCAGTCTGAGAGACTAAGGTAAGCTCAGAGAGCTGTGTTTTGGTCATGTCCGTAGCTGTTTGTCTAACCTCTTCTGTCCGTGTCACAGAACATGCCTTTGTGTCGGCTTCAAAGAAACACACACACACTCACACACAAATGCACTTACACAAAAATTTCCTAAATCCTCAAACAGAGGTTACATGCTCACCCAAATACCCACAAAGCACACACTCGCACTCGCACACACACTTTCTCACGCACGTTGTCACATGCTGACTCTCACACTGAAAATAAGAATTGTAGGCAAGAGATCCAAAAGAGAGAGAGAGAGAGAGAGAGAGATAGGGGAGAAATGGGTGATTACCTAATATGTACTGACAATGATGATGATGATCATCATACTTTGTCAGTCAGAAATGTGCAACAAATTGAGAGAAGAAACAAGGAAAACATACATTTATCATATCGCTACGATCACAGAACACAATAAATACAAGACCCGTCAACATAAATTTGATCTGCGATAAAGCTCTATATTTAAATTTTAGGATTGCACAGAAGAGTTATTAAAACATGGAACCCTGTAATCTGTATTCACAGTTCAGAACATGGTTTAGTTCAGAGACGATGTCTCCTTCATATGCTGTTGTGGTCGGCTGAATCCTAGAGTTTCTCAGGTCAACAACCTTTGAGCAGAGTTTCAATCGTTGGAATAGTTTGGAGTTTAAAGTGGTGGACAAACACTTGTAATATGAAGTATGCAGTCACTGTAAAACACTCATAATCACCTAAAAACTAAAAGTATTTGTTTACTCACTCCGAAAAACTTGAGGCGTTGGAGAAAAGAGATTCTTTGTTTTGTCCTTCAGCAGACATATTCAATGTCCTTTATACCTTATAAGTATTATGACAATCCTTGCCTGATTGTTTTTCTGTTGAATAACATAGGAACTATATGAGTCAGATGGTGAACTAAAATCACAAAGTATAAATATCAAAATAGAAAGTTTTATATGCTAATGTTGCCAGGAAACCAATATATTTCTAAGCAGATGTTTCAAGCCAAGCTTCAACATATTACACACACGTTCCATAATTAGAAGTGGATAGAAAAGGTTATGAATAAATACATTTTTAAAGAATTGTCCTCACTTTTTATGTAAGGAAATCTAAAGTATGATGATACTGCCACTATTGTGCATATTTTTCCATTTCATTAAGTTCTTACATATTATTGGAACCAGCTTCTGAGAGCCAGGCCTCTGGGTTGACAGTTGAAGGCTTCGCTAGAAGACGTGCCATCAACCTCTGTGCTCAGCAACCGACTGGAGCACATCACATGCAACACATGGACGTCCAACCAGATCTTACCCACAAGGCCTTGAGTAATGCAGCTCGGTCGGGGCTTCTTGCCCTCTGACTGCAGTGCTCCTTTAGTGTGTGTGTGTGTGTGTGTGTGAAGCATCCACCCACAACATAATGGCCAGAGCGACTGACGTAGTGTAAGCGAGTCCAGGCAGGGGGAGGGGATGTGGTGGGCTCAAACAAACTAAGGCCTTTTGTCCAGCAGGCCGATGTCCGTTTCCTGTGTGGAACGGAAACTAGATGTTGACATTTTGTCACGTCAGTCGTTACCGTCATTAGTCACATGACTCGCATGCGGAAGTCAGGCCTGTAGTCACATTGAAGTCTTCCATGCTTTTTTTGTAAACTTACGCATTGGTGTGAGAATGTGTAGGAATTTTATTACAAGACATATTTTCACCTTTTTTCAACGAGCACTGCCTCCCTTCCTGTTAAAATTAAAGTGATATGAGGGACAGTTATTTGTGCCCACTCACACAGTTTTGCATGTATCAAATTACTGGTGCAGACATGGAACCACAACTTCCCACCCACAAGGTAGAGGTGGCTATTAGAAGAGAAACATAAATAAAACATGTATTTTTCTTAGTAAGTACAATTTTAATTTAAAAAAACTACTTTTACATATACATATACATATACTTTTACTTTTATATATATACTTTTATATACATATACTTTTACATATACATATATGTGTGTGTACATATACACATTTAACCAGATCATAATTTCAGTTAGACTGGAGAAAAACTGAAACGTCCCTTCAGTCTAACCCCTTCTATATTCTGCTTTCTTCTCCATGCCATCGCTCCACTTCAGAATCCCAATTCCCCACACTTTTACACTGACTGCAAAAAAACATGCAGTCTCTGTGCATAAAAGAAGAAGTGATGGAAGTTAATTGGTTTTAGCAGCAAAGGTGGGGCTGCACCAAAATGATAATCTGAAAGAAAAGAGTAATATATTAGACAGAGGAGGAGGACGAGAGATACAGTAGTGACACACAATGTTTTTAGACCATTTTCAATTTATTTTCAGTCAAATCGATGGTCACGCCTGAGGGAGTGAGAGGGTTTGACTCGGTCCCTGAGGTGTGAAATACTTGAAAATGTGAGAATGTACATCTGGTGTCCATTTGTTTTTTTTATTTTTATATTAGAGCCTCAGTGTTTCTGACATGGTCAAAAAGAAAGAGAAGGAGGGGTAGAGAAGATGGTGCAGGATGGAGAGAACAGAGGAAGTGAAGAAGAGCGAGGAGGAGAAATGTGGGGAGAGAGCCGATGCTGACCAAAGCTGACACCCCTCGGCATGCAGTGTTCACCTCCAGGGTGTGTGTCCGTGTGTGTGTGTGTGTGTGTGTGTGTGTGTGTGTGTGTGTGTGTGTGTGTGTGTGTGTGTGTGTGTGTCTTTTTCATGCCTCTGTGCTTGCGTGGGCGTGACTGAGCAACAAGGGAGAATATTTAAAGCTGATTTGTCATGAGAGAGTGGCAAAACAGTGGAGGCAGCACAGGCTTTGATAAGCAGCATTGTGATGCGTGCGCACACACGCATGTGCGCACACGCGCACACACAGAGACCATGAGCTAACATTTAACCAGATGGAAAAGGCTTTGGTTATTTCTCATGGGTGGGAATGCTCTGAGGGTGCAAGGACAGCTTCCCGCATCAACAACCAATACACGCACAGACACACACACACACACACACACACAGAGAGATATAAAATTGTGATAAAAAGATGGGCACACACAAACCCACCACACACGCGCACAAGGGCACACATGCTCACGGTGTTAGGCAGCAGTTTTGCTGCTAATGGGCAATGTTTTACATTCTGTTGGCACACACAGATGAATAAACAATTCAACAGATAACACAGTATGCCAGAAACGGGCCTGCAATAATACTGATAGCAATAATAGATAATATGAATAAAAGCTATAGAGAAGGGGAGTTGTTTAAGTGACTGTTTCTTTTTTTAAGTCAAATATGTCTGTTGATTATTGGGTTAGTCTGTGCTAAAGCCAAATTGGCATCATCCTCCCAAAAATGCAATCCCTATTTACCAGACCCAGCGGTTGACCCAGATGCCGTCTCAATACAAATGAAGTTGCAGTAATCACATGCTGCATACAAACTACTATGCAGCATGTCGACTGCTTATCAAATAGTCTAATATTGACGATGTTTTCCAACATAATAAAGAAAGTTAAAATTCTGGAAAACATACTTATTTGCTTTCAGTTTCCAGGCAACCATCTGACACACCAGACAGTTACTGTGGGCCAAGAAATAGTCCAGCATATGGCCCCTTGTCAAATAACGCATTCATTTTGTCATTTTCATTCTTTGTTTGTTTTTTTTGTTTTTTTTGTACGGACACAAACAAATTACAGATATAACATGCTAATAAATAGTTGGTGGATTGCAGATTTTCTTTAACTGAGCCAGGCTGTTTCTCCATGTTTTAGATTGAATGGACAGGTATGAGAGTGGCGTCTAATCTATCTTTCCGCAAGATAGCAAATCAGCTTATTTACCAAAATGTCAAACTATGCGACAGAAGGTACGATTTTGGCGGGATTTCATGAAACGGGTGTAATTACTTATTTTTCAAATAATGTATTATTCTCAAAGAACCGCAAATCCCATCCCTTGAAAGTTTAAAACACCCAGACAGAAACTGGGAATGCCACCAAGAACAAGAACAGCAACATTGCATGTCTCCGGGGAGTTCTTCACAGCTGAGCGCGAGTGTATTATGTGTGTCCCTTTAGTTTGTGTCGGGGCTTAGGAGAATTCATTTTGAGTAGATGAAAGTCAGGATATGTTAGACGGGATGACAGATGTAGGAAATGGGGTTGCCTTGTTATAGGTAATGTCCTGTGGGAGTGAGAATGTATCATAATAGCAAACTGTCACTCAAGAAAACTAAAGTCTGGTCGACACAGAATAGAGACGTGGATTAAAGAGGGATGCAGTGCAATACAAGTGTTTGCACATGTGTGTCACTTTTAATTGGGACAGGAATATAAAATGTAATATCTCGTCTGCGTTATCAGTTCTTTTCTGGCGACTTCAGTACTTTCTCCACTGAGACGTGTTTTGGTCTCTGATGCACATTGGTTGCCGGGTGATTAGAGTGTGATTGGCACTTGGATCAGAAATAGATCCTCAGAGCAATGAAGAACATCACACCCTGGCACTGGAGGTGGGAGAGCCAAGTTTAATTTGTGAGAATTTACCCACATACATCCTGGCAGACACGCATCGATGCAAATACACGTACAATCAAGAACCTTTTCTTGCAACCTCACACCCGAAAAGACACTTTAATAGATACAACACACACATCACACAAGCACGCAGTATTGTCACAAGTGTGAGATCAGGAGACTGAAAGCTGAATTACCAGTGTCAGAAGGTTTGTGTGAGTGGTGTTTAAATCCTGGGGTGGGAGTCAGCCTGTCAGTGATTATCGGTCCTTCTGACGTCATCTGGTTCACTGAGATTGCAGAACATTAACTTTCTGTCACGTCTAGAAGAGATTTGTGTTGTGAAACTGGTTTAAAAACAAAAGTCCTGTAAAATGCATAATTTAATGGGACTGGTTCTCAAGTTGTTGCTGCTTTGATGGAAAGCATTAGATTGCTTTATGTGCTGTGATGTTATGTTGCACAGGATTGTGAAAGAGAGCCATGGATACAACCACAGATAGAGTGTGTTGCAGGACATTTAGAAACAATGGTATTTATCCAATATTAAAGAAACAAGGGACTGGTTATTCAACCCTTCACTCCCTCTCCCGCAGGATTGCCGACTATTACAACGCACTTCTGTAAAAAAAAACATTATTTTTTATCCAAAATAGTGCCATTATAGTTGCCACTGTTTAATAAGAGCTAGGAATTACAAAATAAAACACACATTGTAAGCGTTCTTGATGCGTTTCTCATGCCACATTGGGCGTCAGAGCAGCAGTGATAGTTATTGTTGAGTAAAACAATGGCAATTCAATTAAATGATAATAACATTTTGTGCATTAATGTAACTGACAAGAGTGGTCTTAAAGAGAAATGAAACCAGATAGAAGAAGAGAGAAGAGAGAGAGACCAATTAAACTTTTATTTGGTTTCATATTTGGAGGTGATTTACTGGAAGAACATGTCTTTTCATGCATGGTTAGACTCAGTAATAACAGCGCTCATAATTTCATACATTTCATTCATCCCGTGCCCTCCCTGCAATGTTTGGACAGTGACACATTCTTTTTTTTTGCCTGTACTCAGCAAATTGGATCTGACTACAAGACAGGCTGTGGGGTTGACTAGCTGACTTGATGGCGCCCACATGAAAGTGTGTGTGTAGCATTTAAGGCCCTTTTTATACAAGTTGCCTGATTTTAGGATAATATAATAAATTGGACACATTCAAATAAATGTGATTTTGTATCATTAAATACAATAACAAACACTGTTGAATTTGTGGAATTTGTTATTGTGCCATAAATTGGGGACTATGTCAAGAAAGTCTATGATTTCTGCACTATTTACCTGATTAAGATGTGAAAACCCTCAAAAATTAGTATAGCTTAAAGTCAGGATAGTCACTGTTTTATGTCATGTCCAATGTGGTGTAGTATAGAGCTAAACAAAAATGTGTCACTGTCTTGGCATTTCCAGACTGCACTGTGCCCCGAACTATGCGTTGCACAAATGTGTTGCATTTGAAGGCACCGCAGACCACAGCCGACGGCCAACGAGCATGTACGTTATCCGCCTGAGTGAGAGGAAACAACTCTCAGCACTTAGCATTAATCTGTATTCATCATTTAAAAACAGAAGACCGAGGACTGCTGATCTATAAGTCGTTGTTACTACACACATATTAAACAAAGCAGCGTTTGCCTCATACCCCTCTCTGTGAGTTCCCTCTCGACTTCAATCTTTTGCTTGCTTACTTCACTTCAGTTTATCTTAGTCTACTGATATGTTTAATAGGAACATTTGCCCATTTTCAACCGTATCTCTATCTATCCAAGTTATGCATAGTGCTAAAAACCCCTGCAGTTGTTACTGGTGTTATCTGCGTCTCTGGTGCTTAGCTGTGCAATCTGTTCTACTATATAACTATAAGTGCTACTTTGGCTTTGGTAGCTGCGAGGCGCAATACTGCTCCAAACTTTTCTCACGTTTCCAGCAGTGGAAGTGGCATCCCAAAATATGAGTGCAGAGGATGTTATGGAGAAGTGCTTTACAGTGTTGATTATACAGTGTTTTGACTGACTAGGATATTCAGCCGAAGAGGCCGCTTGAGGCCGCGGCTGCAGCGGGGAGGACAGGGCTGCCCTGCTGAACACGGGCTGTCAAAAGCAAACACAAACCGGAGGAGCCCTTGCTCAAATTGCCTTCAGATGCCAACAGACACTGAATCATTCTGCTGTAATGAATGTCAGCGTGGGCCGTTTTTGTTTGGATGCTGTAGTCGATGATAACACACAGAGAGAGAGAGCCTTGTGTGCGTTACTAGGCATGGAAGTGTTAGTCCTCACTGGGACAGAGGTGTGCTGGATATCTTCTTCAGGATCCCGGAGATAAATTGGAAAAGACACCCAAGACCAGCTTGGTGATTTTTGGCATTGTATTAAGTTTCTGCCTGAAGGAGTGAGAGCCGCCAAAGAGCCGCTGCAGCCGGACACTTGCTCGTGGGCAGCCGGCTCGGCAGAGAGATGCAGCGGGGGGAACAGTTTGTAGAGGCGGGATATTTACACATCTAACCTCGTGAAGATATCATTTATTCTGACAAAACTACAGTTAATAATTGTTGTGAATTGGAAAAACTGACCGAGACGTGTTTGGTGAGTTTTTTTGTTTGTTTTTCGTTCCAGTTTGAATGAAGAAGGTTTGAAGATGAGTTAACAAGGCAATTAATCCTCTTAGTTCAGTGTAAGAGAGAAGCTTGAATTCAGAGGGTGTAACAATATTCCCTTCACTGAAGTTATGCGAGTTTACTTTGTATATTTGTCAGAATTAGTGAAATTGCCACATCCTGGTACATAGTGGACTACATTTACCGTCAGCACTGATTAACATAAAAAGGTGAAAATGTTCCCTTTATAGGAGCAGTGTGAAGGATGTGAGTATTAACAGCAGAAATGGAATATGATATTGATAACTATGTTGGTTTAATGACTTCATTACCTTAGAATAAGCCATTTATACCTACATAGGGAGCTCTTCACTGAGTCCGCCATGTTGCGCCGCCATGTTTTTACAGTAGCCCAGCACAGACAAACCAAACACTGAAGACTACCTTAGCTCTCCAACACTCATGGAAAGGAAGAAAGAGCAAGCTGAAATTGTAGCAGCTAGCTGTGGCACTTCCTGTTGCTCAGCAGGAAGCAACTTGCTGAGGCAGTGGCCACAGTTTAGGAGAGGTGCAGCTGGGCTAGTAACAGGAAGTGCCGCAGCTAGCTGCCGCTGACACAATGTTAGCCCACTCCTACTGAGGAAAGGGAGGGTTGAGCAGAGGGGTATCAAGTTCTTTGCAATCTGCAAGATCACCGCTAGATGCCACTAAATCCTACAACAGCCGTGTGCCAGGCCCTTTAGTCCGGCTCCTCTGTCCACTGGGAAACACAATACTTGCAACAAATGTACGAACAAGCAAAACAAACATTAATCTGTTACGATTGTTCCTGCAGTTACACTTCTCATTATAGAAGTGCATAGAGCAGAGGATATGAGAACGCTAGTCACAGAAGGTTAGTTAACCTCTCGTGCTTTCCCCCATAGAAGCAACATGTAAAAAAGGGCATATGGTGAGTTTCTCTGTTGTTGTTTTGTTCACATTTTGAACTGCTTTATCCTGGCACTACTGATTGGTGTTGTTGTTTACTGGACTGCTAGGATCTTTGCATTGCTGAGGAAAACTAGGCAGAAGTTCATGTTATTCCCCAGGGAACAACACTGCCAATGACTACTGCTTGTAGTTTTTGATGTGGTACCACCCAAATTAGAGGCTTGGGAAATTGTTGTAGCTGTACTATAGACTGGTTCACAAAGTCTGAATGTATTAATATGAGATGGGATTTCAGTGACTGCCTGCAGGCATTATTTTTCACTTGTAGGATAAAAACATTTCTTTTAACAAATTGTAAAAACATGCAGATGGTACATTACATTTCGCTGACGCTTTTATCCAAAGCGACTTACATGCTATACAGTATACAGTAGACACAGCAACGGTGAGCAATTAGGGTTAAGTGTCTTGCTCAAGGACACAATGACATGGACTGGCTGAGCCGGGGTTTGAACCACTGACCCTTTGATCGAAAGACTGAGTTGCTAACCACTGAGCCACAGTCGCTCATGGTAACCTCAGATCATCAGTATGGAGTTTCACAGTTGAGCTCAGGTCTAAAAGCTATTCATCTATGCCTCAATGAATGTGCATCTGTTGCATACCCAAATAGACAAATTAATAAAAACAAGTAAAAGAACAGTGTGTACAACTCATGGGGATTTATTGGCCGATATTGAATATAATATGCATAACTATTTTAATAATCACAAGAAAACTAAGCAATTTATTTAATTTATTGAGACATAGGGAACGGATGGTCCGCCAAACGACCCTGTACTAAATAATTACAGATCGTAATATTGATAAGCTCTGACGTTACTGGTGATTTTCATTAGAACTTTTTAATGTTTTGATGTCATTTATTATCACACTGCAGAGCACATCTGCTCGGCTCTGAGCTCCTCCAAACACACACACACACACACACACACACACACACACTGTGTTAACAGTGTTAACTGCTGGAGCCAGAATTAGCAGAGGGTGTGAGTTCCAAAGAATGACCGATGAGACAGAATTACTGACTAAAGCAAAGAAGAAGAAGAAGAAGAAGGGAGAGAGGGAAAGATGGCATAGAAATGGAGGAGGAATTAAGGGAAGTTTGCAGTAAAGAGGTGAAGGAAAGGGCCAAAGCTTCCTCATCATCTCCCAGGGGTGCAGGCTGCGGTGGCTTGATTATGCATTCAGCTCTCTCTCTCAAAAACCACACACAGCTCAGAAAATACAGCCCTGTCAGCCCACTTCAGCACACAGCCTGACCTTCGACTGTGTGCGTTTGTGTGTGTGTGTTTCACATTTTCAGAAAGTCAGCAATATTAATTAATAAAACATGTATATTGTGCAATATCTAGGTTTGATTAATGATCAAGTTTATTAGTGTGACAACGATGGGTTCAATGTTCATCAGTACTTATGAGCAATTATTATACTTAAACACGACTTAAAAACCATTATAATGGAGAGAAGTAGTTAGTAAAACAATGAAGTTAGTAAGCAGAGCCCATGACAGGTAATATGTAACTCTTTTTCTTTTTTTATCTCTTTTTGGATTTGTCTATCTGTTGTTCTTGAAGGCTGCTATAAAACAGGATATGATTCTTGTTCACCAGAGAATAATTTGTAATGGTTTTGGTGAATCCCTAATTTCCTTTTCAATAGCATGTTGGCCCATGCTCAGTTTTTCTCTCAAATTTGCTGGTGATATTCACGACCGTCAGAGAATGCGTCTCAATATTTTAGTTGAAGCCTTGACCTTTTCTCTAGAACCACCATCAGGCCAGATTTTCCTCTGTCTCAAACGTGATACCAACATCTAATTGTGTGATAAGGTCAGACCTACACTTTGAAACAAGGACAGATACACAAACATGTCCATACACATCCTCAAAAACACAATGTCCAGCAGATCCACAATCAAATCTTTAAAATTCTATAGAACCTCGATAGACGTGAGATGGATTATTCTTTTCTCCCTACAAACTCTACAAACCACCCTAGAAAGCACACCGTTCAAGGAATAGCTCATCACTTTGGAAAATAAGCTTATTCACTTTCTTCCCAAGAGTTAGATAGAAGGATAACAACCTTACATATGTCTGTAAATATGAAGCTTCCAGCCGAATGCAGCTTTAATTAGCATAAAGACTGGAGCAACAGGGAAACAGCTTAGCTCTGACTGAAGGGTGAAGGATCTGCCTACCACCTCTACAGCTTGCTAATTAACACTTTACATCTTGTTTGTCTAATCCGTCAAACTGCACTTTGAGGTGGATTATTCCACCTTCAGAGAGCCAGGTGATCCATCTTCAGTCTCCAAGCTAATGTTACTAACTGTGAGTTCATATTGAAGGGACAGACGTGTGTGTTATATCATCCACTAATTTAATACTTGGCACGAAAGGGTATCAGTTTCCAGAAACTATTCCATTAAGTTATGTCTTTATACATTAAGCTAAAAGCTTTATAAGTACTGGAATTAAAGTACCTTCGCTGAGGTCGTGGTATCATTACACTGATGTCACTTTTGTATTTGCATTGTTCGTCCGTGTAAGTGTTTGTGCTTTTCTTTCTCTCTTCCGTCAAAGTCCAATCTGTTTTTATTTTGCATGCATTTGTCTGTGAACGGTCTGCTTTGCTTGTGATGATTTACAACTGGACTAACTACCTGATTAGTTGTAACCACTAACCGACAGCACTCGCCTCACCACAGACCTTTACCGCAAAGAGGAAAACATCACAGTAACGGCAGTGGGTGGAGCCATCCAAAGCCCACGCTTCCCCAACGCTTACCCGCGCAATCTGCTGTTGTCATGGAAACTGCTGTCGCCACCAGGGAGCCGCATACACCTGGAGTTTGACGGACACTTTGGCCTGGAGGAGGCCGAGAATGGAGCGTGCAGGTAAAACACGAGATTCAGAAAAGAAAAAAAAAACAGGTTAAGAGGAAGTGATGGTGGAATTCAGAAGGGATTGTTAGAGCGGAGTAGAGAAACAGATAAAAGGAAAGAGGGATAGAGGTAAAGAAGCACAAAGAGGAAGAAGCATTGATTAATTACAAGCGGCTATAAAAGGAGAAAAGTCAGATGAAAGTAACAGTGATTAAAGAACCAGAGTGAGAGTGAACAAATGATGGAGCGGACCATGTTCAGTGACAGAGAGGAGAGTAAAAGCTTTTGGAGCCGAGGTCTCAAGTTGAAATATTCAAGATATTCAAGATATTTGTATTGTCATATGCAAAGATATATGATATTTATGATATGATAACAGACCTTATTTTGCTAGGTCCTCCTTACACACAGAATTACAATAAACTTAACGTAAAAAAAAAAAAAATAGAATTAGAAAAACTTTGCTATAAATGCTAATACTATAAGAAAATATATAAAATAAGGCACAAACATATGACAACAGTATTGACCAGTTTCCCTGAGTGTATAAAGTGCACTATGGATTGCTACAAAGGACAATATCTTAATATTGTGTGTTATGCACAATAGGACACCAACAATAAGCTTTAACTGAAAGGATGGGAGAGAAAATAATTGAAGGTTAGAGCGATGAATGGCTCTGACAGAGACGGTACACAGTTGAAGTTTTCTTTCTGGGCAAGAACTACAAGAAGTTTGTCCTTGGTTGAGAAAATAGACGTTTTAATCCCTGTATGCAACTCAGCCGTCTTTGAAAGCACTTTGATGAAAAGACAACGGGCAGCAGCAGGGGGAGGAGAGATGTGGAAAGGTAGGAAGAGGCTGAAAGTAGCTTTTTCATCCGTGTGTGTGTTTGATCGATGGACTCACTAATTCACTGGGACATTGATTGCTGGAAAGTCATCCAAAAACTTTTCCTGCTAAATGCTTGTTGCCTGGTAGTCTGACAGGGTGGCCCAGTGCTTTGAGAATAAATCATAAAATAAATAAACAATAAATTGTAAATGTGTCTCATCACAGTTTTGATCACTAAAGTAAAGTAAAGCTAAATGTACGCAATGACTTAAGTGAAACTTAGTCCATCACAAATTGTTTTTTTGTTTTTCTAGTGCTTGTTTATTGTTTTTGATAACACTACTGTACTCACCTCATCAGATCCAAAACATGTTTTATGTTTATTATCTTGCTTATATATCGTATATCTGAACAATATGAAGCTGGAACTTGCAGCTGGTTAACTTATCATATAATTAAAACTTGAAACAGCTAAGCTGGCTCCATCCAAAGGTAACAACATCTCCTGCCAGCACCTCTAAAGCTCACTGAGATAAAGTTAGAGCAATGTTATCTGTAAAATGCAACTATTGTTGGCAATTAGCTTTTAGTCACTTGATTCCCAAATGTCAGCGATCACAGCAAGTGCAATATTGTTTTACCAAAAGGAATGAAAACTACAAAATGATATTGTATTAACTTTCTGCTTTTCCCAAATGTTTTTTCATACGTTATGTACGTTCATAATTATTTTTCAGCTGCAAAGTCGGACATTTACTTTCCCTCCTCCCTCCCACGCGCTCATCCACCTGTCCATCTCAATGTCTCTCGCTCTAGGTATGACTTTGTTGAAGTGGAGGACCAATCAGCGGGCAGCACTATAATTTGGGGTCGCTGGTGTGGGCAGAAGGCGCCGCCTAGTCTCAACTCCAAGGACAACATGCTCAGAGTCACCTTCAAGTCTGACGATTACTTTGTTGCAAAGCCAGGATTCAAAGTCTACTACACACTGATGGTGAGACGTGCACGCACACACACACACACACACACACAGCTGGTGGTGATGAATCATGAGCTGTTATTTAGGACACAGCTTTAAGTTTTGATTCCTTTTTGTCACATCAGGTTCAGCCCGAGTACCACAGCACCGCTCCAGGTTAAATGCTTCTTTCATTCCTTTACCTCCACAATAAAAAAGAGATGGGATGATAGGGGGAGATATAAAGTTGGGAAAGAGGGAGGATTTAGTGATACTGTTGGTAAAATGCCAAAATGCATTAGCCAACAGTTCCTTTATCACACGTCCACTTGACAGTTGAGGAGAGGTGGAGGGAGGAGGGAAAGAGGGGCAGGAGGGAGGCCGAGGATGAGAGAGTGTTCTCTTAAAGGCTGTCAAACCAACGGATAAGGAGATTAGCTTTGTCATTCTGTCAGGGAGAGGGAAGAAGAAAGAGAGGGACTCTGATTTGGAGATGTTCTCCCGCCCTCTAATCAGAGGGAAAAGGGGGAGAGAGAGAGAACAGCTGTTGTAATGTTCCCTGGCTTCCTCCTTTATGACTGCAGAGGAGAGCGAGGGACAAGACACGGCGTCACAGGCAGGGGCGGACGGGTGGCATCGCGGGAAAAAAGTATATCGGCACAGATGGAGGAAAGGGCAAGTCAGAGAAGGAGAGAGAGAGAGAGAGAGAGAGAGAGAGAGAGGGAGAGACCATATTTACAGAACACCCTTCACTTCTACACATTCATTGTGACATCATAGGGCTGTGAAAACAGTTACCATGGCTCTCATTTACTAAGAACTCTACACATCCCCACCAAAACATATTTGTATCACCCAAAAAACGCTGTCATTATGCTATGTGTTTGTTATTGTCAACAAATCCCATGAAAAAAATCAAGACCAACAAATATTTTTTGGGTCAATACTTTCCTACTTTTTTTTTTTAAATGCCATTCAAACTACAATAAATAGGGAATTTGTTGGAGACAATGTTTAGCCTTGGATTAATACACATTTGGTTTGTTGGTTAGTATTCCAGCAATATTGGTGATCTTTGAAAATAATCTACAGTGCATATGTGTACCCAGTGGAATTGTGTGATTGGTGTGTTTCTATGAGTCTTAAGCAACAATATCCCAGCAAAGAGCTATTGCATATCAGGCTTTAGCTAGTTTTGCACGGCAGATCCCATCTCCACAACACTCTGGCTTGTTTGGGTATTCTTTAAACCAATCACAGGTGCAAAATAGATGAAGGGGAAGAGAATGCTGGTGGAAATATGCGGCCAATGGCAGGTCTATACCCACAGTATCCATCGATGAGTCAGACTGGGCCTCAGCTACACGGGCACTTGTTACGCCTTATCTTATAGGAAGTAACACAATCACATTGCTCAGTTACAAGTAAAAGCTTGAATTGAACTTAATGTACAGAAGTATTATCACCACACCTTTAAGTACTGATAATGCAGTGTTAGAGGGTATATACTCTATTACATTGTTGGATTGTTATTATTAGTATTGATGCATTCATTTGTACAGCTGGTTGAGTTGGAGGTAGTTTTAAAGCAAAAGGAAAGTAGAATCATGTTTTGTATATGTAGGTACATGTGATTTACTGTGAAAATCCCACAAAACCTCTGCTATATTTAATGCAAATAAAATCAAGACCATCCCAGAAACACAGATTACCTCAAAGCCCCAGACCAAAACAAATCCATATGTGTCCTAGGTTTCTACAGCAACAAGGAAACACAGTCGTATACTGTATATTTGAGCCAGATGAGCCCTTAACGACGAAACTCACCGTGTTCAACCAACATGGTGGCAACAAAGTAAAAGTACCATAAAATACAACCCTTATCTCAGACGATGACTGCTTCTCTCTGTCTTCCCTCCCTACTCGTTGAGTAGTGCTCAGGGAATGAGCACTACCATTGTTAGTGCTCATTCCCCATCTTTCAAATATCTCCTGTGTGTTTATATCTCTCCATCTTTCACACACTCACAGATTCCCTTCAGCCAGACTGGCGCTGTGTGTGTGGCTTAATTTAGCAGGTCTAATTTGTTCTCTCAAGACCTGTCGAACAGATAAGAGGAAGGAGGAGAGGAGGCAGCGAGAGGAGAGGAGGAAGAGAGAGAATGAGGAGAGGCAGCATTGGAAGGAGAGAACAGGTGTCTGAGATGGTATCGACATGTCAGCTAATAGCTAAAACAACCTGAACTGAGCGAGGCAGAGAGAAAGAGAGGCATTTGTGAGGTAGGGAGCTATGGAGCAGACTGAGGTTGACTCGATGCAGGAAAAGCAAATCAGATGACATCATGCAGGCAAAAGAGATTGAATAAAGACCAAATCATATCACTATTATGATTTGTGCCTCTTATTCATGTGTGTCCCAATGATCAGCAGAGAAAAATATGTTTTTTCACGCGAAACAGAGTGTGAACTGGGACATGCGCGGCTGCTTGTTAATTAGAGGAGCGTCATGCCACTTCAGTGATGTGTTCTCTGTCTTTAGGCGTTGCCACTTCATGCGTCTCGGATAGCTATTTGGGTCTCTCTAAAAAGCAACCCACACAGTGGGCATGAGAAGCTGCAGTGACACCTGATGGGATGTGCAGGTGAGGCGGCGGCGTCAGTCAGAGCCTTGAGGACATTGAAGACAAAACATTTTCTGGCTTGTCCAGTCCATGTGAGAGTTATCTACGCTTGTGTTCTGCACAATTGCTTCAGTAGGTAGCTGCTGAACTGTTATTGGTGTAACTTAAATGCTGAAATGACGTTTTTTTTATTATCCTAATTTTTAGCCATTGCCAAACTGCTTTCGGAGGCTTTACATTTGTGTATGCAGGAGTGATTCTTACTCAAGTTTACATGTCGCCTAAACAGATTGCAATCAAATTTGTGAGCCGTCAAATGGCGACAAATACAGAACATCATGTGGCTAAGTGTATGCAAGTGTATTGAAACGCATGTGTAATTGATATGAGACACTTGAAATGACGTGTGTAAACGGGGTGTAAACGGGGTCTAATAAGGTCGCCCAAATGTCAGAGCAGGTCTCATTATCCGCGGGTCCATTTTGGATCCTCTCTTTAAAAAAAAAAAAAGGTTTGGTTAAGTTTCCAGAGACCTAAATTGACCTTCATGTCCGATATGGGAATGCAACAGCTCCAACACTCTGCAACACTCAAACAGAGGCCGTGCTCATTATTCATGTCACTGTTTGCCCCCTAAATCATTATTCTTTGATCCTTTTCAAATCTTGTTTTCATCAGCAGCGATTTCTTCATCTGCTGTGTAAACGCACATGAAGAAATATGTGATTTTGATTGCACAAGACAAAAAAACAAAAAAAAAAGCTATTTCATTTTGTTTTTGGAAAGGCTCAAATAATCACTCTAATAGTGCACAAATCAGGATATTTATAGTGAACAGACTTCAGACCTTGATAGATTTTTCTTTGTGTTTGTTTCTAATGATTTTTATTGTATTTTGGATTTGTATTCCTGGGAAAAGCTGCTAAGCCAGGTGCAGCGGGAAAAGACTATTGATCAGGAAATATGATCCAAGTCAGTTCCCAGAATCCCATTCTGAGTCATGTAACACATGTGCCTCCCATAGAGACTGACTTTACACATACCATCTCCATGTGTGTCCAAGATAATGCTTACTAATAAACTGCACCAATCAAACATCATGATCAGAATTTTCTAAATTATCTTTCATTATTAATGTGCTTTGAGTCTATTTTAGATGATCTTGGTGGCACTAACTTCTTTGAGTAGCAATCTCTTAAGTCCTCCTAAGTACCCAGCTGTGGGTTTGCAAACACCAAGCAAGCCTCTGTTGCTGCTGCCGGATTTATCGTGAAGACACGACATTTCTTCTAATTCAATGACCCTGATACATAAACATAAATGTACTGCATATTAAGACCGAGAGCGTCACACTAAACCACATGAAAAATAAACTTTTCCTGGCTTCAACTCGGAAATTAGCTTTGACTCCGACCGAGATGAGACGGCATAAATGTGGCCGGTGTGATTTATCTGCTAACTTGAATGTCCTCTGGCTGTAAGCGAGATAACCGGTCATGCGGAGTAAAAGTCGATAGGGAAAAGCTCTTGCCTTCTTCCCCATCTACCACACACTTAATCCTCAGACACTCTAGTGTCCAACTGTACAAAATGGAGGTTGCAGAGGGTAGCTCCCCGGTGCCCCTCCACTAGACTGCAACTGTCAATAAGAATGTGTTCCCACGCCACCAGTGAATACTGAAATACTACTTTTAGCTTCAAGAATGAATATTGCTTGATAGATTGTCCTCACAAAAAGATTCACCTACAACTGACTGATGAAAACTAGAACATACAGGTAGTACCAGTCAGACAATATGAGACACTGCTCTTGATTTGATTGGTATAAGTCTTACCAGACATATCAGAAGTCAAATTAAATAATTTGTCATGTATTTTTTGTCCAGAATCGGCAAACTACAGTTGGAAAAGCGACCTCAATTTATTGGTTTAAAACATAAAAAAGGTGTAGGTGCCTGTTGGCAAACAATAATACAACTTTGTTTTGTTTTTTATTAAAAAAAAGCATGAGATAAGTTTGTAAGAGGGTAGATGTTAGGTGCCGTGGTTGTCAGGTGACCACAGCCTGTAAACTCAGAGGCTATCGGTCCGTTCTCTACTTCCTTGTTTCTTAAACTTTTTTCTAACCCTGTTAAGTGGCCCAGATGTGTTTGATGAGACATTCAACCTTAAAAGGAAATGAGTCTCGGAATCTGTAAACATGCATTTACTTGCACGCATGCACACACACACACACACACACACACACACACACACACACACACACACACTAAGTACATTTAACCAAACACATATAAGAGCATGTTCAACAGGAACGCTTACATACTCACCGGCTTATTACATTAGCAGACACACACACTCACACACACACACACACTGAGCCAAAGTGAGGGCACAGTGTCTTTGAAGTGTGGTGGAGACAGATTTATTGTTCCATATTGGCTGGAGATGGTATTTAAGACTCTTCAAGGAGAGGGATTTGATTACCAGTGAGATCGTATATGTGTGTGCATGTGCGTGTGTGTGCATGTGCATGTGCGTGTGTGTGTCTGTGTGAGAGAGAGAAAAGAGGGATGTCAGAGACAGTGTGTGCTTGTGTGAGAGAGAAAAAGACAAAGAATGTATGCATGTGTGCCAAATATGTCAGTCTGATGACTCTTTATCATCTAAACGTGCTTTCACCAGATTCTCAATACTTCCACGGCCACACAGAAAGAGGTGTGCTGTGACCAGCTTCTCTAGAAATTCTTTTAGGATTTCCCTGACACACTGACAGTCCAACAGTTAGACAGGCAGACACCTGCATATCTTGGATAACCTTCTACGTGAAGCTCCACTCTGTCTCTAACAAGCTGTGTTTAAAGTAAACTATTCAGAAAGTTTAAAAAAAAGTAAGTGTTAGATGTAATCCATTTGCCTTTGGCTACATGCCTCCACTTTCTACATGCCTCACCTCAACCATCACTTACCATCAGTGACTGTGAGCAAGTGTAGACATATATACAATATGGGTGTCATGTTTGAGAAATTGAGAAACACAAGATAATGATTATTTCGGTCTTCCCTAAATCACTATTTGCAGCTTTATTATATCAGCTATATTTTTACCTCAAGGCCTCAATCCACCAACTGAAAAGCAACTTAACCCTTTCAAAGCATTAAAGCAACCTAATAGGCAACACCAAATATCATTGTTATTAATTTGCTAATCATCTTTCCTGTTCTTTTCTTCTCTTCGGTATGGTTCTCGCTCACAATCGATGGACTGATGATCGGTGATGTCTGCAGTATGACTCCCTTCTGCCTGCATCCAACTGGGAGGCTGCCACCATGCTCTTGTCGGTAAGTCATGCACACACAAACAGACTATATGAATTGTTAAAAAATAATAAAAAGGCATGCTTGACATCACTAAAGAGATGGGTTTTTTTTGGCAGAAACAGAGCTTACACATATGCCAATAAATGGAATACATAAATGTGTATATGTAATATTTTGGCACAACATAAAAAGAGATATCATTGCCATCACCGGGATTATTCAATTGATGATTAAAAAAAACATCAGTTCCAAATGAATATGTTGATAACTTTCATGAAGATACTGTTTATAGCACAGACAATATGGTATTTCCACACATACAACCTACCTGCCCTTCCAGCCTTTTCACCCCACATATATGTCTTCTTAACCAACAGTGAACAATGGCTAGATTAATAAATACGACATATGGCCCTGTTCCATACGCACGCACGCCCACCCACACACAGAATGAATGTATCCATGTATGTACTGTATTTAATAAGCATGTTGTTTGAGATGTAAAATGACATGATTCCATAGACTAATGTTTTATCACGTACATCCGTGTCGTTTGTGTGAGTCAGTGTGGACGCGCAGTGGGGTTCAGTGACATATGTGACCATAATAAGTAGTGTGTGTTGGGCTGCATGGCAGTTTTTCTGCATGGATGATAATGGTTACATTTGTGTGGGTGTATGTTTTTTTATATGTATTTTATATGTATGGATGTGTCACTGCCAGTGCAGATGGGATGTACTGTGGGGTGGCCTCTTCCACTTTATATTTAAATTGCCATTTTAGATTAAATTCATGTTTTTACTGAGAAAATACAAAGTGTTATTAATTCATTATAATGCTGATATTTGTTTAGATCTCAGCCTCTCATTTGGTTTTAGAGCCAACACTTTAAACAATTTACAATTAATAGTGAAAGTAAATACAAATTGTATCTGAAATGGCTCTTACTGATAGCACTTTATAGTTGAACTTTTTGACGAAATTGTACCTTCTTGATTCTTGTTGTTCTGATTCTTGTTTGTAACCGTAGAATGCACTTATTGTAAGTCGCTTTGGATAAAAGCGTCAGCTAAATGAAATGTAATGTAATGTAATGTATCAGATAACAATACATTGTTATTCGAAAATGTATATAATGGAGCTTTTGTGTTACATAAGTCACATTTTTTAAAGCATGCTGTTGTACTAAAATGATAATTCATAAGTTACACTGAAGTCCCTGTGTTGTAGCTCTTACAATACATGTTCACACATGTTACGTCTCAAAGGTTTACTTCTGTGAGCTTTAATGAATCCAAATCCCCATCAACCCTTGTGCCCTCTGATCTGACAGAAAGTTGGTACTAATTATGGCAGGTAGCAATGTCACAGGTGAAATATTCACAAGCATTTAATTGCAATTGCCTCCTAGCTAAAGGAGCAGAAGTCCCCTAGAAATAATCTGTGCCATATGCCTTTACGTTTGTAAATGTTCATTGTGGTGAAAAAGTAACAACATAAAAAAAGAAAAATCACATTCAGAAGCAAATGTAAGCTACTTCTTTTTTTTTAAATAAGAAATTCCCTGTTTAACATTATTGTTTCTCTTTATGATATCTATACAATGTGCCACTAATTATATGTTGTCTATGTTGATATTTACAAATGAGGTGATGGGCTGTTTTTGATATAAAGTAGTATTCAAAAGTATTGCTAAATGAATGGCACCAATAATATATATATATATATATATGTATATATATATATATATATATATATACATATATATATGTGTGTGTGTGTGTGTGTGTGTATATATAAATAGGAAATGGTTCCCCATTCAGGAGGACATGGTGGCAGGTTTAGAAAAATAAATGACTGCTGTCACTACACACTGTGCATTGGTGGCAAAAGCTGTAAACAGTATTTCCACCACAGTGTGCTATACTGCAGACTACAGCCTAGTTTCTTAACTTAGTCAATATCAACCTACTCTAATATTTACATGTTATATGAGAGCATGGCGAGTATTTATAATTACATCAAATGCACCATGTTCAAGTGTTTTGATCACACTCCACAATACATCGACACAACAGTAGATTACGGTCATATACATGCATGACAGATTTTAAGTGGAAGAGCTGCAGTGTGGAGGAAGACACTGATGGACCTGGACATCAGGTCAAGACATCTCCTTGAACATCTGTTTTCATTTCACTAAAAGCTCTGTCTGACATGTTTGGTTGGGATCTCCTTAATGAACACAGGTGTTAGAGTCAGGATGACCACGAGTGAGGTTATCTTTTGGCACTTCCAATGAATCCTCGGATACCTTTTCAAAGCTTGCAAAGAAAGCCAGCTGCAGTTCCCAATTTCATTAAAATAAATTAAAAAAAGTCTGCATAGCCACCCGTATTCTACCACACAATGCAAAACATCACAGTGCTTTTTCCCCTGGCTCTCCAGTAACCATTTCAAAGGGCATGTATTATAGATATAGATAACTATTATCTGCACAAGATAATAGTTGGTGCAGGAAATAATAGACCGATTCAAACATTTCCTAGAAGGTGTTTGGCACATGGCTACCTGTGGTCTTCCTAAAGCAATGTAAATAATACTGTTTTAATGCACAGTTGCCAAAGTTAGAATAGGCTCAAATGAGTAATATCATTCCTAACTGTGTCTTTATCATTTGCTCTTTGCAGGACAGTGGAGGAGGACAGATGACGGCAGCAGTCACAGAGGTTCCCTTCTCACTGGAGGACTTGGACCGGACCATAGCTGCCTTCGACACTGTGGAACAGCTGCTCAGAACCCTGAGCCCAGAAACCTGGAAACAGGACCTGGACAGTATCTATACGCAGACACACACACATTATAGATCCAGGGCTTATCATCTGTCAAGCAGACATAATAAAGGTAAGATGTACTTAAAAACCCTCCGTTTTGTAAGCCTTCATTTTGTAGTTTATACGCATTCATATGCATTTCTTGCTGGTTACACACCAAATTGTAGGGCTACTTTGTACATTTGTGTCTATTTTGATGCTGCAAAATTATAGCAAAAAAAAAAAAGAAAATACTGTCTCTTCTCTTCATCATATCTACTCATAATCTTATGTTACAGTTCCGTATTGTAATGTATGAACACATTCCCCTTGCAGCAGTTATATTAGGGCCAAATAAAAGCGTATTGTCAGCTTATTAATTAAGCACATGCAGGGACATGTCAAAAAGCTGTGTCGAACTGCAGAGTACTTGTGAATGAGTTTGAAAACATGAATATAGAAAATAATGCTTTATGGGGTTTTAAATAATTCTTGTGGAGATCCCCATATTTCATATAAAACATCAGGCTTAATTACAGGGAGAAAAGTGTGTAGCCATAAAAAAAAATCTTTGTTTCTATTATTTCTCAGATAGTCTTATAGCTTTTGTACAGGGTTGTCCTGCTGTATGGATAGACGTGTGTAAAGAGACATGTAACAGAAACAGAAACTATTAACATGCATCACAACGTGAGATATCTTCTTGTACAGTGAGAGCAGCGGACCGGAGGTGACATGTTAAGTCACAGTTGTAAAGTTGATGCAGGAAGATGAGAATGGTGATGTTCTCCACTCCTTTTATTGCGCTGCAGATGGTGATCTTCAACACTTTGCTGCGTTCACATAATTTCGCTGCAGACTGCTGCAGTTGTTGCTAGCTGGTGTAATAGAGGGGAGGGGAGCGCATGCCGCCTTCTGCTGACCAAGAAAGACCCCCCAGCAGGAGGCCCGTCCTCACATATTGAGCCGTACATAAACCTCGGTGTTACAGCATTGCAGTGGACGGTCTACGCCTCTGTAATTTAAGGCTGTAATGACTGCAATGGAGCCACACAATGAAATACAGCACAGGTGACAGCCAATGAAAACGTGTGAATGAAGTGTTTCCTATTCAGTGGTTGAGTGTAGCTCGTACGCCACTTAATTTGGTATGTAGGAAGGATTACATAACGGGAGAAGAAACATCTGTGTGTTTTACTTTTGTAAAAAGTTTTTTGTACTTGAAAGAGATTTCTATAAGTTTTCTGGAAATATAACAGAATATCATGTTATGATGCAACAACATGCTGTAGCCTGACTAAGCTGTTGCATCATTAAATGAGCATTTCGCCCTTGAGTCTAGAAGTGAGTCAGTGACAGATTTACGGTGACACAGGACCAGCGTTCAAGGCAATCCTTTACCGTTAAGTCAGAGCCAACGACCCGGGGTCACTGAGGCAATAGATTTTGTCCTTAAAATGCACAGAGATAGCGGATGTTCCCATGAATATGCTTATTACGCACAGATGTCACGCCATCATGGGAGCCTGCCTGTGTCTACAGAGTAGATGTAGTCAAGCTTGCGACAGATCTGAGTGCTTTCGACCCCGTCTCTCTCACCTGCGCCTCGGTATCTCTCTCCTGCACTCGCTCTGTCTTTCTACCCAAAGGTTCTCCTGCTCCTTAGTAAACAGTTGTGCTTGACAGCAAATCCATCTCTATTTATCAGTGCATGTGTGTTGGGCTGGCCTTAAAAGGCTCCGTATAAGGATGTGTGTGTGTGTGTGTGTGTGTGTGTGTGTGTGTGTGCGTGTGTGTGTGTGTTGCAGCACTACAGGAAGGTGCATAGGTGCTGCAGGTCTTTGATACACTGTACATGTGTATCTCTCTCTAATTGGAAATTCAACCAGTGCAGCAGAGCAGAAATCTGCCACGGTCAGCAGCTTAGCTTTGTTTTCATTAAGACACACACACACACACACACACACACACTTACTTAGAAGCTCACACCCACCGTCGTTCCCAAGAAGGACAATAAGTCAAAATGGAATATTAATTGGGAAACTTTTAAGACCAGGTAACTAACACGTAAATAAGTTCACAAAAACATTATAATAGATATATAAGGCAGAATATATTCGATCGGGTTCCACAACGCTGCTTCTGTGAGATTACACTCTTTCCCTTTAAAGAGACCCAGGCTCGACCCTGCCGGCACACACAGTACACACGCCTACACACTCTCACATGACCTTTGCCTCCATCTTTACTTGTACGATATCACTGAAACATTAGCCGGTAACTCACCGTGCTTTTATACCAGCACCTTGTGGAACAAACATTACAAATGTTAGACACCTGTCACCACTCTTGACGCCCTCGCAAGTCAGAAACTATGAAACCATCACTTGTTGAAAATATGCTCTTCAGTAAAGTCACAAAAGAAGATATGATGGGTTATGTCACCTGTACCTTTCACAACAAAAGTAAAAGTATATTGTGTGTATATTTAGCAGAATGTGTGGTAGTCCGAGATGATGAGAATACTTTTTACTTCATGTTACATCATAAGTTAGGTAAGGCAGTTGTTATTGTGGTGAAATGAAACATGATATTTCATTTCAAACCAAATTCTACAGCAGAGTTACATTATTTTCAGAATATAGTAGCAACTTATCACATTTCTTATGCAAATCTGCACATTGGTGTTGGTGTCTCCAAAATAAAAAAACAATAAATTACCATGATTTTTTAAACGTGACAGACGTGCTGTTTGAATCAGTTGTCCACAGACATAATCCAACTTTAATTCCACCGTCTGTATAGCGGATGTGCACACAGCAACTGGCTCTGTATTTCAGAGCAAACACTAACACAACACCTCTCACGCACAAGCATGGACATACATACAGTACAATACAGTATTTCTTTTGCCATGCAAGTGAAAAGGCCCAAGATAAAACATGCTGTAAACAGGATTGTTGTTCGTTGGGCTTCCCTCATCTTTTGTGTCTGAATGGAAACCCCTAAAGCCAAAATCTATTTGTGTACAATTGCTTATAGATTATCATGCCATTAGGGTTCCCTTGACCCCAGAGTTTTGGTGTATCTCACTCATTCACTCACACCAAGCACATTACTTATTGTTATACTTTATCTTTGATAACTGACCTCTGTTGTTGCATTGTTGCAGCAGCGCTCAAACACAAGCCAATCTCCATAAGTAGTACTGTAGCTGCAGCTCACTGCAAATCCTCGGTCATGAAAAGTTATTTATTCTTCTATTGGGTCATAAAAGCCCATTGCACATCAATGAAGTGAAATAATATAGTAATGGCCTTAAAACCTTTAATTCATCTTTCCTGCAAATAGACTTGTTTCAAGAATATTTAATTTGTTTCAAGCCTCTTTTTGTCTCTCTTTGGCTTTATAGGTTCAAAAAAGAATAAAAAAACAACCCCACTCTGGACTAACTGTAGAAATGTCCCCCATATCCAAAACCATGCTTCTTTTTTCTATCAGTCGGATAATTGTGGAAGGTCTCTCCAGCGCTTGCTCTGTCATATTCATTCTCCCTTGGGAGCAGAGCAAGCAGCAGAGGGTGTACAGGGCTTCGGTAAGGTCAGCGTACGAGTCATACACCGACTCTGACAGCTTCCGAGAGCAGATCGGCGCCACAATTGCAGAAAAAAAAGCAATCGGCGATGCTGCCACTTTAACCATAGTTTTGTGGGGAACCAGTGTAGTAGGCAGATGACACCGAACGGCTTCAGACTGGTGAACGGTACCCAGCATGAAAAGGCTCAGTCCACCATCACTGGCTAAAGGGCCGGCCCTGTGCATTACTCTGCTTCATCGGTTTAGAGCTGTTGGCCTCTTTCTGTGGACCATCACATTCCACTATCAAGCTGAACACATCAGCAATTTATTCTCGTCGTGTTGCTTCTGCTGAGAGGCTGTTCAGTCACCCTCCCTGAGAGGGGTTTCTCCAGGTAGTGAAGCGCCAGACTGTGTCCATGTTGAACGTGGGAGTTGGTGCCTCCCACGGAGCTCAGGGCACCTCTGAAGCCCATTAACCCTCTGAAAGCAGTTTTTTTTTTTTTTCACTGCAATCCATAAGTCCTGCACCCCTGAGAAAAAAACATCAAAGTAGAGACAAGAAACTCATCAAGTTAAGACACGTTTGTACTGTGATACTTGGATTGGATTGCTGAATACCTTTTTTCCAACAGGTAAATATTAACTGTATCAGAATATCTTATTAAGTAACCCTACCAACTCTGAATAAGATAAATACTTTGGTCTCCTTCAATCACATTCAAACATATGTTTGTGATTATTGTTCTGGCTGCCTCCTTAAGCACATTACAAATAAATCAATCTACTGTATATCAAAATAAACGCTCTCCTGCTACAGTTTGGCCTCTGGCTCTCCTTGTGCTGAGCAACAATGTGTACTGCCGCTAATGCTAATCCTTGTGAAACATACAGGAATACAGACAGGTTTGAATCGGGACTATGGTTATGGAGCTCCTGGTTTTGGACCTTTAATGTATTCCCCCCATCAGCTTGTCCCATCATCCCTTTGGTTCTCTTGAAATTAGTTTTGAACCATTGCAGGAGGCCAATGAACAAAGGTCCTGTGTGAGAGGTGAATTTCTCCAAAGTGATGACATGAAGAAAGAGTGCGGTCGATGCAGTCCATCAATAATGGCCCTTGCTTCCTCTTCTGGCCCGTGTTCTCTCTTTCTGCATCTGTGCTTATATATTCTTCCCATCTGTTCCTCTACAGTCAAGTGTTGTTGAATTGTACTCATATCGAATAGTCCCTCTCCGCCTCCGACCATTCAATCAATATTGAGCATATTTTTAGGGTGAATTGCAGCTCCTTTGCTTCACCCACGTTTCATTCTTCCGTCATTGTCACCGACATGACTCACATTTCTATCAATGGTGATACGACGCAATAGATGAGCAATAGGAAATCAAAAAGTCTCTCTCTCTCTCTCTCTTTTGTCCAAAACCACTACAGCATAGAGGAAGAAATGAACTAAAGAGTTGTCTTCTGTCTTTTTCTCACTCACCTTCCAGTTGATCTGAACCGTCTCTATGAGGACGTCAAGCGGTACAGCTGTACGCCTCGCAACTACTCTGTGAACCTGCGCGAGGAGCTGAAGGCCACCAACGCCGTGTTCTTCCCTCGATGTCTGCTGGTCAAAAAATGTGGCGGCAACTGTGGTTGCGGAACCGAGAACTGGAACAACGGCTGCACCTGTGAGGCCACCAAGAAGACACTCAAACTACACGAGGTAGGTCGTGGGAAGATCTATCAGAGCATCCCTTCAATTACACGTGTAATGATATGACTGAGGAAAGGTTATTAGTGATTTTAAAATGATGTCTTTAAGTAAAAAACATTGTGAGCATAGCAGTAGAGGACCTCCGGCTGTGCAGAAGTATAGTTAACAATTGCCAGACGGCTAATTCCTATTTGCTGACAGTCAGTATGTAAATCATTTATAGGTATTCATCCATGGAAGTTCAGGTAGACTGAGGATTATTGTGTTTTTGGTCTTATCGTTGTTTTTCCCTTGTCCCGCACATCAAAATTAAGCTTTTTGTAGATTATCTAATGTGAAAAGCTGTATACTTATTTAATTTCCATGGGTATAAGAGTGATAAATAAAATGATAAACCTCAGTGCTTTTAAGAAGGTGAACAAAATGATGTGCATGTTCTACCTCTGCATGCCTTTCAGTTAAGTGTGACAGCATTCAATTTAGACTTTATTTAAACATGAGACTGACATGTCACATTTCTAGGACATTTTAGGTGCTTGGCTGAAAGGGGTGTGCGTAAATGAGTGAGTGAGAAGGGACATTGGGCTCTGCAGAGGCAGACGCTGCATCAACAATGAAGCAGCAATGCATCATCAGCCTCACAAATTCTCCCTGTTCCTCTCCTCCATCCGTTGCCTTGGTCTGTCTCTCTCTAATCTCTCCATATCTGTCTCGATGCATTGTTTGCATTCCATCACTCTCTCTGGGCTTCCATCATCCTTTCATTCTCCCCAATCCCCATTTTCAATTTATCCCTTTGCAATGCACCATTCTTGTTCTTTAAGCCTGTCATTCATTCTTTTCTCTCTCTTCCCTCCATCTCTTTGTGTCTTTGTTCTTGTATAGCTTCATTATTGAAACATGGTCCATAGGGCTCTCTCTCTCTCTCTCTCTGTCTCTCTCTCGGCTTTCAAAAGTCATACAATAGAAATTGTGACAAAAGTAGGATTTGGGTTGTAATTGTGCGATGTGTATGTGTAAGCATGCAATAGACGTGTTTGTGTCTATATGGTTGTATGTGAGTTTATGGTGTTGTGTTTTTGTTTGTATTTCTGAGAGCTTTCCACGCTCCTCTCCTCTCAAGCAGTCTAAGACCTCCAGCTCTGACTTAACTTTGACAGAAACACATAATTACTCACACTATTGTTTCAGCGCCTGAAAGTCCTGACATAAATCATGGGCAGCCTTGCTTTCACTGAGGTTTGGAGAACAAATTGACTGCATCAGTTGTGGAACAATGTGTACTCCCACTCCATTTTCACATTGGTAATATCCACCTGCGAAACAATTGGCCAACTGCAACAGCGTCAGTCATAGTGAAACACTGACAACCATAATATGCTAACTTTATATCACTGTATGGATATTTGGGACAGTATGCTATCTAAGATATTGTATCCTGTTAGTTTTTGTGCACAGTCAGCAGTGAATCAACTGGCAACATGCCCTGGATGTTTCACTACTGGGAAGAGCTCCAGTTATCAAGAAAACAAATCAGAGTGAATGAATGTTAAAATAATAGAGGAATTCCAGTGTGGTCGGCTTTGATTAACGAGATAAACAGTGGACCTGTGATTGTTGTCTCAGGGCCCCCAGAGTCTTACAGTACTCCACTGCATGCTTAGGAACTTTGCTTTCTATCTAATGTATATTTACATCAGCTTCTCATTATTTCCTCAGCACTACTCATATCTGTCAAATTGGATTTATTGGGAGCCATCAACTTCAAGAAGTTGATAAAGTTTCAACAGCGACCATCGATCCAGGCCTTCTCTCACCATCTTCCTTTGTGACTCCTCTAGGTGCTGAAGTACACCCCAGATGTCAGTCTGTATCATCGCCATCAGAGGCCGCGGGTGCGCTGGGTCATAGATGAGATCTTCCTCACACACCATGAAAAGTGCGAGTGTGCGTGTCCCTCCCAGCCCCCTCGTTGACGCATCCAAACCGGCACAGGCATCTGGAATTGTTAGACGATTTCTTCTTTTATCTATTTTGCAACTGACTTCATATAATTACAGCAACGCAGACACACGCAGAAATTGGACTGTAAAAACCGCTGCTTGCATTATACACGTATGACATTTGTACTTGCAAGTAACCCTTCATCTGTATGCAGGCCAATCTTGTAAATGCATAAATATTTCCAGCCAAACATGTTTGCTATTTAATAAAGTGATTTGCCGTTTCAAGCAAGGTTTTCACCCTCCAATAACCAAAAACTGAAGATATTTTGGAAAACAAATAAAATACCATGCCACACTAGGAAACAATGACATCAATATTGTATCAAACAATTATATTTCAGGATTTAAGTGCAACTTAATTGAATTCAAGTTGAACTGACTCCAACCCCAGTGTTATTTTATTCATATCTCATATGTATGTAGTTGCCTTCCCTATTATTACAAAAACAGTGTTTGTAGGAAGAGAGGAGGAAGAGGTTTGGACGAAGAGTAAACCAAAATAACACTTCATCTTGATGTGAAATGAAGTTAACCTTACAGAACTGAATTGCACACGCAAATAATATTATATATTCACACTTCTGTCTGTCCTTCCATCCACTTCCCGCTCCTTTTCTTACTTTGTCACTGGCTCTGTCTCTCTCTTTCTAAAGGGCACAAACACACACACACACACACACACACACACACTGCATTACCCTTCATCACTCACTCTCTTAACACATCAAAGGAGATGTCAGATTGGGAAGCTGCGCTCTGCCCAGTTTTCTAAGCATACCCGGCATTCCGACTGGAATTCTTCTAACATGGATACAAAAGTGCGCCTCAGACCCTCAACACATGCTGTAAGAGGAGAGAGAGAGATTTTAAAGGCAAGGCGGGTGACAGAAAAGGGACAATCAAGCCACCTAATCGTAGATTACCAGCACTTCTGGATGAGATAGGTGCCACTTCCAAGATGCAACATAAAAGATTGAAGCTACTTCAGCGGTTCCAATCAGCATGTTCATATATTCGGCTCGCCTGATTTTTTTTCTTCCTTACGAAGATGCTCAAATGTATCACAATCTGACCGACTGCTTTGCAAGTCTGCAGTGGTGCCACAGTGGAAAAAAGATCTGTGGGAATTAGAGTAATGTTCTAGGTCTCTGCTGAAAATAAAACTGATACTTAGTGTGTGTGTGTGTGTGTGTGTGTGTGTGTGTGTGTGTGTGTGTGTGTGTGTGTGTGTGTGTGTGTGTGTGTGTGTGTGTGTGTGTATGTGTGTGTGTGTGTGTGTGTGTGTGCCAGAAACAGCTCAGGAAGAGGTCCTTTTGTTTAAGGGGTGGAGGGTTACCAACAGTCTGTGAGAGCTGGCAGCGGATACAAGCATGGGAATGGTCAGCATGTGACTGTGCGTGCAAGCGTGTGTGTGTGTGTGTTTGTGTCTGCGGGTGTTTGTGTGTGTGACTAGGTAGCGAGAGTATCAAAACAATAGTGCAAAAATTCAAAGTAACTGCTTATCTTTTTTCCAAATACATGACCCAGCTCTGAGCAATAGAAGAAAAATCTCCCAGTCATCTCTCCATCATCTCCTCCCGTGTGTCACATGATCCGGATCTCTTACAGGTCGGACTTAACTGGGATTTAACGCACTGCTGTTGTTCAAAAGAATAAAAAAAGAATAACCGGACACTGAGACGGTTCCTCGGTTGCAGTGAAACACGATCAGCTGTGTGCAGGCAGCACTTTGATGCCACAGGTGCATTTTGGCCGGTGGTGGATACAAAACACTGAGTGAGGTTGTGTGGTATTCCCATTACAAGTGATTTACTCCAGACACACACAACCGCACACAATTGTTTTTATCTGTATGCTCACCTTAGAAACACACACTTTGCGTTAAAACGTCTGTCTTCCATTCTCTTTCAAAAGTTGCTAATAATTCAAGCATGCTGCATTTTGAAACGCAGCGGTAAACTCAAAGATTATACAGCTTGGGTGATTTGTTCAAATTTCAGAGAAGACGGTTGGCAGGTAAATTACCCCGTTATAATCTCCGTAGCTAACGAGCCAGATGACGTGTCACCTTACAAGATGCTTTGTTGTAAAAAGTATAGTTTCTCCAGCAAGAGCTTGTATTAAATATGTTCCAAATTCATGCATTTTAAATGTATGTGAGGCGCGTGTGTGTGTGTGCGTGTGTGCGTGTGTGCGTGTGTGTGTGCGCATCCTGTGTCTGCCAGTTTGCTGCGTTATCAGCACATTCCATTGTTGCGCGCTCCAAAGTGACATTCCTGATTTTTCTCATAACTGGTTTGTTTTCTCCTCCAGTTCTTGACATCAAAGCCATATGTATTTCAAGTTCAGACATTTGAGCCTGGTTGTGTAATTGATTTGATTTTTGTTTTTGTTTATTTACACTAAATAAGAGCGTCAAAACCACACATTGGACACATTTCAGATTTGTATGCAATTAGATTTGTTCCAGAGTTTCAGCTTCCTTTCTGAGGATTGTGGGGATTTTATTGTCATATGTTCAAGTCAGAGAAAAGTTGTTAGTTTAAGCAAAAACCTGCTTTGCTGTGTTCAGAAAAATATTCACGATGAAACTGTATGCTTTACTTAAATAATTTATTGTGTGTTTCTCATTTGTTTGAATAAAATATCAGCCGGTTGGTCATGATATATAAAGTGTTTCTAGCATTACTGCTTCCAGTGCTTTGGCTTTTTTCCTCACCAAAAACTGCTTTGATCAGATGTTTTATATAAAATGGGACAACTGCTTGTTTCATTATGTGTAGAGTGTAGAAGGAAATGTGTCAAGTTTCGGTGGACACTTCACACCAGAACGAGAGATGGAGGGAGAAAGTGGGACAGAAGTAACACAGGTCAACATGGAAACCAGAGATGTGCTTTAAAAGACCAAACCATCAGTGGTAGGGGAAGGAGAGGACTTACAAGTGTGTCCCAATTACGCCGATTCTTTGAGTCAGCAGCTGCCCAGCCACATGTGAAAGGTTGAGTTACCCAACAATCAGGCTAAATTGTCACTTCACTTTTTACTGAGATGTGGGTCGTGATTCTTCTGTTTTATGTTGCACTCGCGTCATATTAGCAGATCATGGAGATTAGAAACGTCCCATGTTGACGACTCGCAAGCATCAACATGAGAACTCAATGTGGTTGTATGATTGCAGGATGTGAGAGTTAAGAAGAGTGAAATCATTGAATCGTGCTGTGGGAGGCTCTACTCCTGCACAGCTAACGCCAGCATGCTAATAAGCTTACAATGTTAAGGTTTAAAATCTTAGCATAGCATGCTATTTGTGGCACTAAATACAAAGCTGCAGGAATTTGGTCAAAAACCAAATTAAAAAGGTAAAATAGAAACTTTGACCTGATGATGAAAATTTAAGGGAGCACCAAAGTTTATCTAACGGGCAACATGAATATCTTGAGAAAATGCCGCTTCAATAAAAGAAAACAGAAATGTCAACCAGATAGTTATGACTAGAGGTAAAGTCAGGAGATCACCAAAGTCAGGAAGCTTTATCATGTGTTTCCATATCATTAACCCTAGAACACTAACGTTAAAAATAGTCACACTATCACTAACGTCGGGTGATATACAATATAATGTACCTGATAAAAAATGCATCTCATCAAAATATATTAAAATATTGGGGCAACTGTGGGGTGACTGTGGGTCAGTCGTTAGCAGGTCTGACATTCAATCAGAGGATCGGTGGTTCAAACCCCGGCTTAGCCAGTCCATGTTGTTGTGTCCTTGAGCAAGACACTTAACCCTAATGCTCACCGTTGCTGTGTCTACGGTCTACTGTATATCATGTAAGTCGCTTTGGATAAAAGTGTCAGCTAAATGTAATGTAAGAAATACAACTATAGAAGGCAATTTGAAGTCCTCTTCTATTATTTTACCATATAGAACTTCTCATAAAATTAAAAACAGGTATCATTACCCTAAAGGCTCAAAATTGGGTGAAAAATTAGGGAATCGTCAATAAAACACAATTAAAAACAAAAATAATGGAGCTATGAACTTGTTCTTTGGTCCACCCGTTCCTGAGACATGTGAGCCTTGTTCTGTGAAGACAAATTCTCCCTTCAATGTTAAAACCCATCCAGAATGTTTTCACCCTCTAAGACTAACATCGGATGAAAATCACCTGAACACCTACCTGTTGAGAAAACCAGGGATTGGAGCAGAGAGACACGCCCACCTTCAGTAAAGACACGCCCACCTTCAATAGTCTGTGAGAAGCAGGAAGCTACACAAGGACCCACACAACTCAGACAAAAGCAATGAAAATAACGTAAACACAATCGCCCGGGTGAAGTTAGGGTTCTAGGGTTAAGCGCCAAGTTGGATATATAAAGACTCCAAACAGTTTGAGTTCTCCCGTCCTGCAGCAATAACAACATGAGTGTTGAACATCAGAACGATGATGGATCGATAAACTCAGTCTGGGTAAACCAAAGGAAGGCTGCAGCATTATGGAAGAGAATATTATACTGCATGCATTATCCTGTTAGTGTGTCTATCTGTCTTTTCTTTTCCTTTCATCTTTTCTTGACCATTACAGACATTTTGGATGATGACATCAATGATCAAAATGTATGAAATAAGGAGTCACTTTCTTAAATGAAAATATGCCCATTACTTTTCATTCAAGTCATTTATCTCTCTCTCAAGGTTGTGACCCTTCCTTTGCTGTTGTAACATAGCTCTCCCTGGTCCCTCCCTCCATCTTTCTGTCCATCCATTCAGGCATACATAAGTACATCCACATCTGTCCATCACTGACCCGTTTTTGAGTTATTCTAAAAGAAAGATTCGACAAAACAAAGTTATCCCAGTCCCCATGGAGATGAAAAAGACTGAACGAGAAACATCCAGCAAGATAAACAAGAGTGAGCAGAATTAGGATTTAGGTTAAAACATTTAGGTACATAGAGAGAAAGAGAGAGAGAGAGACTATAATGAAAGGCAGATCAATCAGAAAAGAGAGAGAGAAGGTCAGGGGGAGGGAGGGGGGCATGCCATTTGTTTGAACCCACTATTCCTACAAGGCTGGCTTTGTGTCTGTCAGCAGCTTCTTATCTTTTCCTTGCGGGCAAACACAGAAAAACAAACACACACACAGAGACACGGTCACACACACACACACAACGTGCTTTGTTTGACAGAATAGGTTGTTCTCATGTTGGGTTTCTTTTTCTCTTTAACATGCATTCATCTAAATGACACTAGTAGCTCCCATCAATGAGGCCTTCTCCTCCTTTACCATCCACTCAGTCTCCGCTGTGCTTCCTCATGCTGGTGTCCCACTTTTATTTGGATCCATTTCTCATTTCCATTACTTTCTTTTGTCATCCTCTCTTTCCCATGATGCTTTCTCCTTCCCCCTTTAAATAATAATAATAAAATGAAGGATACTCGCGTTGACGGCAACTACAGTTGTACATGCAATGAAATATGAGCGAGTAAAATATGTTATCAATACATCTGCGCAACAAGAACGCGACAAAACTGAAACCTTATTCAATCAACAAATACAAATGTTAGTGGAGCACACATGTAATGTTAGCTTGTGATCTTCAGTAGAAAATAAAAATACACTCCACGTGCAAATAAATGATAATAGTCACAAACACATGAACACAAGTTTCATGCAAATATTGACGGACACTCGATTGTGACACACACACACACACCTGTTGCTGATTTAAATTATTGAGTTTTGATCAGTATTATTAAGTAAATAACTCATATTTTAAGGAGTAGTTTGTGATTATTTTGTGTAAACATATGTGTTGTGATAATAACTGTTTTGTCTCGGATTCATATTTTCACTGTTCACTCTATAAAAGTGGAATATTTTTAATACGTATACTAATAACCAATCCAGCCAGATCCCAACAGAAGGAAACATGTGAGGACCTTTATTCCAACCAATATAGTTCTCATGTTTCCCTCTATCTTCTTCTATTTTCACGTCCCATTTGTCACATCCCATTTTCCCCTTAATCTGATTGTGTTACTTTAAGTGCATATCTGGGAGCACTGTTAAAGGGACTGTAGATCTTCAATCTTACCGTCATGCATTAGTCATGGCGGTGGCTGCTATCATACATAATACCTGCAAGCGCTCACTGCTATTCTCCAACCACATTCATATTGCTGGCTTTGGTCAGCGGTTGAGGGAAAGACATGACCAATTACTCAGCTGCAAATCAGGGGAGCTTGTGCTACAGCAGGTTCTTTTTGATTCATTCTTTTTAAAGACTATCTGGTTCAAGACCAACGTGTTAGGTTACCACCTGATTTACATCTTCAAAGCCTATAAGGTTTCACAAATTCCTATTTGTATTTAAAGAAAGGATAAAATAACTAGATGTAATGAGAAAAGGTGTCACGTGTTGCGATTAACCCACAGATGCATAATTATCATCAGGCACTGCCGTCCCCCTCAGCTCCTTATTGGTGTCTTTTAGCTCATTATTTTGGTTTTCAAGCCACATCTTTGTTGTTGTGGTTCCCTCTCAACAAGGTCCTTTAAAGACACATCAGGGAACCGTGTTCAGCAAAATGTACTGATAAACCCACAGCGGGATACTTCACCTGCATCAACGAGTCAGCAACTAGCTGGTGAAGTAGCCACGAAGTCAATGAATGCAAGTTTAAATATTACGAAAAAATCCACAAACTTAGTGAACTCACAAGGGGCGGATTTTAAAAAGGAAAAGGAAAATGACAAAATCACAGAAGCAGAGACTGAGATATCCTGATTTTAGTCACTTTTGTATCAGTCACGCTCCACAAATCCTGGACCCTAAAATACCCATAATAAGTAGATCTGCAGCTTAAATACCCACTTCTGTTGAACCTCCACGTTGTGATGTTCTGTTCTCGAGCCTGGATAACATCGACAATGTCATTTCTTCAAACTTTGGAAAGTTTTTTAAAGGCCGACTTGTCATGTAGATCGACCTTTACTTTAAATACCCCAAAGGGCCTTATACCCTTCATTTAGCATGTAGCTGGAGCATGGACGTAGAGAAGGAGACCGCTTGTCTCAAAACAGCAAGATAAGGAGGGAAATTTAATTAAATGTGCACCCGACCCTTTAAATACAGCTTAGTATACAGCCAATACTTCAATTTAGATACAGCTTAGAAAACGGAACCTTTAGGAAAAAAACATCAAGGATTCCTTTATTATTATTATTATTATTATGCAACACAGAGATGTGCAAAGAAATTCAGTTGTAACCTTTTTGTAACACGTGACAAACAAAACAAATAGTACATGTCTGTGGTGTATTTTTGTATTTGCATCATGAGGAATGTAAACAGCAACAACAGCTTGAGCCGAGATGAACGGTGGTGCCAGGTCTGTGAAGATGTTTATGAACATGATAATAAATGATGATAAAGACGGTTATTTATAGTCTCCTCCTTTTCAAGCCATCCACCGTCTTTGCAGCTGATGTAATGTGATGCATTATCATGCAATATCATTATTAAAATGCCACCAATAGGAGCTGTAGTTGAATTTGCCCACACTCAGCATGTCACTTTTTTTAGGGAAAAAACCTGCCAAGAGAAAGAAGTAAAGCACAAAGCATGATCTAATTTAGGGTGGAGGCTCATCACAGTTAATCCGGCCGGACATGGGTTGGTTGGCTGAATTGACTGAAGACAAACAGTCGGAGGGAGAAGGAGGTTACACTTGACAGAGGAAGACAGGGCCAGACAGGAAGAGTTGGGGGAGAAGAAGGAAGAGAACTGATGGAGAGAAGTAGACACAATCTGAAAAAAAAGAAAAAGGGTTTTAGAGAGACAGACAGGGAGGCAGACAGACATGGAAAAAGCGACACAGACAGATGATGAGGAGGTGGAGGAGAGCGGTCATTGAGGCGTGTATGAAAGAATGGTGAGAATATGATCCATAACCGAGACACGATGTAGCGAGACAGCGCCGCCTGACATCACAGACACACACACTGAGCTGACGTGCAGCATAAACGAATGGGAGGAGCACTGTCAATCTGTCCTCTTTTTTTTTTGTTCTCTGTTCAATGTTGAGCACAAGAAGAAGAAAAAAAGAGCCGGCACCACCATGACAGAATCTAATTTCACCATCCACATCGTCATTTTAACATGATTACTGTTTTTTTTTTTGTGCTGTTGTGCTCGAAACACCACAGATTGCCTCGTCTCCAAGGACGTGGAGTTTGTGTGGAGTTTGTTTGGAGTGTGTGGGTGAAGATTTTTACTTCACCACTTCCCTCTCCTTCTTTCACACTACATTATAGAACAGCTTTCAGTTAGGTATGAATATTAGATATTTCTTTTGAATAATGGAAAAAGACCGTATGTGAAAATTCTGCGGACATAAGGGAGAAAAAGGACAGTTGTACTTGTGGGTCTTCCCTTGCACATTTAAAATAGTCCAATAAAATGACATTCTTAGATCCAAACTGTTCCATTTAATAAATGATTCACTTGATGATGATTCAAGAAGTGAGGCGTTTGTCTTTCTGCAAGCTTCTCCATATTACAATTCTAGGAACAACTGCGAATGTTTTTTCCAGCTGACAAAATATTGCTGAGAATTTTCATTACATTTTTTTAATGGGATATTGTATGGCCCTCAGATGCATGAAACACCGTCTATGTTGTTTAAAAGTTTTACACATGATGGAAAAAGCACAAGCAATGTTTATGTTTTCATAGTTCCTGAAAAGCCAGGTTTTTGAAATTACATTTATAGCAGCGTCATCCTGGAAGAGAACAGGGCAGAAGGATCAGAGAGAGAAGGGAAGAGGGAGAGGGGTACAGGAAAAAACAAATAACCAAAGCCCTGAGGTGCCGGAGTCACTTTAATTTGATGGAAGTGATTCACTGCTGTGTCTGCGTGGCGTGCATACAGTGTGTGTGTGTGTGTGTGTGTGTGTGTGTGTGTGTGTGTGTGTGTGTGTGGGTATTAGCTTAATAAAAGAGTTTGTTCTGGCAGCACAGAGACCTCATGACACACGTTATTCTTGCAGGCTATTCAATTACCTGAATTACCTGGTGCACAGGCTTAAAGAGCTTATCTACACACACACACACACACACCCAGTCACATCGTTGTAACAAACAAAACATGCATCAATAAACACATGAAACTTGCATAGGGCCGTACAGACATACACTCGTACGACACAAACGCTGCAAAAAGAAACTGCAAACATCAGCAAGACAGAGAAAAACACAGATTTGAGTTAAATTTAAAGGAGATTAAGAGCTTTACCTCCCAGGTGACGTATCTTTGTCAGGTTGGCTTTGTGAAACTTGATAGATTGTCTCCGTCGTGCACATGCGCACACACGTGCCCGTGCACACACACACACACACACACAAAAGACCAGTGCCTATAGGCTATATTTATTGTGAGAAGTAGACATGCTGCAGCATTTGCTGTGACTTAAGTCTTGAAATCTGTTCCAAGAGCACATTTTTTATATTTTTAGATCACAAACCCATTCAACAGTCAATGTTTGAAAAATGAGGAAAAACATTGTATGCATACAATGTTTTCGATGTGTATTTTACATGGCATCGGTGTGCATATCTTTGATAGTCAAGGTGTTATGAGTAAACCTAAAGATATTAAATATACGTGACTGCTCCTTGTCGTTATTGAGATGCAGCCATTTTCTGATCATAGCATATTTAGTCTTTGGGCTCATGGGACCAAGTTTGTTTTCCAAAAATATAATCAAGTAGATCGCAAAGACAGTAGTGCCACGTGACCAAAGACTAGATATAGTATGGTTAGAAAAACTCACAAAAAGGGTTTGACGATGTTGAAAATCTTTCATTGAGTTCCTCCTGGCGACGGTGCATCTCACTCTGCAGCAAACAGAGTTGGCAGCGCTAACAGGACTGCTAATCATGGCCAGGTCTCTGCTTAACTCGTACAGGTGGATCGGCACGCCTGTTCAACAGGGACGAGGCAATCTGCAGGAGACAACATCAAACTCCCAAACTCCCTAACAGGTGAAACTACTCACCGCGTACCCGAGGAGGCAACTGGTGGTTTCCTGGACCAGCAGTGACTTGGCAGTGCACATACAATTTGTAATTGGCAATGCATGTTGGCTGTTGTTTCTTTATTGCTCTTCATGTTTTTACCAAATTGATGTTTAATTTGCATTTTAGGGTGGCTTTGAAACATCTACGGCCTACAGATGGAAAATAGCCATGTGTGTGACTCACGCACATTCACTGTAATGGTGTCTGGTAACGTGAGCCGTCCCTGTTAAATGCAACAAAAAACAATTAAGAAAAATAATTAAGAAAAAAAACAAATAATCTACCCATCCACATTTATTATACACAACTCTCCCTCCCTCTGTTACTTAGCGATAAGATTTAACACATACATGTTTTTCCACATTGTGTGGCAGCATTGTCATTCAACTGGATACAGTTTACACACAGACAGACAACTTCACCATCACATCACAAAGTACCTCTCACCACTGTGGAGCATTGCAATATGCAGACAATTATAGATCTCAGTTTATATAATTCAATAGGAAATTAAAATACAACAAAGTACAATCTGCATAATTGACCCAAACACCTGATCTCACTCCAACACTCTGTCATTCCAGAGAAAATAATAAAGAACGCATACCAAATAAAACAACACACATAGAAAAGGACACACACTCAACCTAACTACCTCTCAGGGTAGACACAGTGAATCCAAAAACAGTATGACAGAAGGAAATAGCAGCTTCTGGAAAACAAACAACATCACAAAGTGCCTTTAACTAGTGGCCGCTCCAAGCAGGGTAGTGTGCCCTCTGCGGTTTGTCTGTGTGAAGGATCATTTATTTTGTGGCTTGTGTGCATGCGAGAGAACCCCGTCTGGGAGATCAGGGGTTGGTCGGACCAAAGAAGGTGCAAAAAACAGGAAACACATGGTAGGAAGGCTACAGAGCTCACTTCAGAGCAACACACACACACACACACACACACTCTGGGGCTGTTTCAGTAGCTGTGGGGTAGAGGTGTTTGTTATCACATTATTTGAATGCAGGTGCTGTGTGATGCCTCACTGGAACTGTGTTTACTTTGTGTAGTTAAGTTCACAATGGCAGAACAACTCTGACAGGAGCAACAGCCTCTCCTATCAGATCAATGCACGGACCGGCTGCACATGAGAAATACTGCACCTCATCAGTTCAATGACAAGGAAAGATGCGTGACAGTGTTCCCAGCGCAGTAACAGGCACATTGATATCCAGCAGAGGGATGAGTTCTGGTCCACAACGTCAACACACGATATATAAATATATATTGTATATATAATATTCAGTTATTGTAGACTCTGTACTTTTTTTTTATTACGGTTTATTATTTTGTATCACTTGTTGATTTCTCTTGTGTGCACTTTACCATTTGCTGCTGTAATCCTGTAAATTCCCCCACTGCGGGACTAATAAAGGATTATCGTATCTTATCTTACGATGACTCAACAGTCTTAATATGACGTGACAAAAGGGAAACAAAGTAATTTCAATAAATTCATGAAGACGGGAAATCATAATCATAGTCGGTTGTGTCAACGGCTGTCTAGACAGAGAACTAAAACAAGACAGGCGTCTACCACCACACTAGCAGCCCCTCTGGCATTGGGGTGCTTCAAGCTAAATGCTAATGTCAGCAGGCTAACATGCTGCTGTTCATCATAATGTTCAGCACGTTCACCAGTTTAGTTAACCTGTTAGCATGCTAACGTGCTAGCACATCCAAGCATCACCAAAGTCTGTGGAATTGCTCCTTTGAGGACCATGAATGCCGAGTCATCCAGTGGACGTTGAGATTCACTGGAAATGCGACTTTGAACGGCTGGTGGCTCTAGAAGAAAATTCAGAGCATCACGAAAGGCATTAGGATTTATCCTCAGGGCATCACGGATATCTGTACCAAGTATTATATAAATAAATTATAACGGTTGTTGAGGTATAACATCCATCAGGAGAACACTGCAGTTATAATGAATCTTTACAAGATGACATAACTTGAAAGGAGATCTTGTATCTCTCTATGGCAAGAGAGAAATGATGGTAAGGAACTGAGATAAAGTACTAAAGTTTTATATGTAACCTTGAACCCAAAATATATTGGCTCTGTTCACCCAGTGGCTATATGTTTCCTCCAAGGACTGCACGAGTCAAGACCCAGTGAGTGTTGAGGATTAAACTTCTCAGCAACTCCCTAAACCACAACTGGAAAAAGATTTCTGTGGTCTTTGAACACACAGACACACACACACACACACCTCATCTGTGGCGTCTTTACACAACATTAGTATTCCAGCGGTGTGTCCTCAAATACTTGATAAACACACAGCTACTTGTGTTACGGGAATGTGAACCACACTAAACACGCTGTTTAACTTCAGGTTCCCACTGTTGGTATTTAAACAGCTGCTATACGAGAAAAACAGTCTTGATAATCGAGTGCTGCAGGAACGTAAAAAAACAACTTACGAGTCTCTTGTCTGGAAGTCAATGAGTTTTTTGAATGGGTTTTTGGTTATAATATCTGAGGTTAATATAAGCTGAAGAGATTTTAACATTTTGTTCTACGGTAATAAAATACGATAGTAAACACACAAAAAGTAAGCGTTGACATTTTGTCACGTCCATTTTTTGGGGAAAAACAAACACTGGCGCCACTGCAGAATCACCCGGAGAACAAGTTGAACATGGCTAAACTTGTCCAAAATGCAAAAGCCTCATTTTTACCGTTTACCTCGATCATCAAGACATGACAAGAAGGTAACTTTGAGCTGGGCTGTTGATGAGCTGCATTAGTGGGTCAGCCGAGGCTGATACAATACTGTGAAAGCAATGACACGAGATGAAATCATCAACAGATCACAAACACGCGTGCCCCTCAACACCGCAGACAAGATCATGCAACGTTTACCAAAACATCAATTTAACATCATGTTTTCATACCCAATCCCAACTAAATAAAGAAAAACATCTTTTATAGCAAGTTAAGTCTTCAGAACTACCGTCCCTCTGGAAAATCAGAAGCAGCTTCAAGGCCGAAAATAAATCCGACACGACTTCACAAACAGAGTAAACAGCGTGAATCGCTAACCTCTGAAACAACACTCGTCTCCTGCAAAGCAAACTGCTCACAGTTTGGGATTCAGCACCAGTATCAGGCATTTTGACAGGTCCTCCAAAATGCAATAACTTCGTTTAAAAACAGGAGAGATATCACCGGAAACACTTTGTGAATTAGAGCTCTCTTTTGCGTCTTTGGGACAAAAATATTTCTCTCATCAAGTAAACAGGCCATCAGCTTTTGTTTTCATAATTCAATATTTTTGGGATAAACCCTCTTTGTAGATAAGGACAGAAAGTCAGCGACAAGGACAAAACATATATATATATATATATATATATATATATTAAATGTATTTTGTCTGGGTTCAACTGCTGGAAAGACACTTCACAGAAAAGCCATTCAGCATCTGTGATTGAGTCGGAAAAAGCTTGATTGTCCTCAAGCGATGATTACATGACGTAAGGTTTGGTCCTGGATTGTGATGTGGAAAACATGTCAGGAATCACAAGCTGTACAAGAAGCTTTACACTACAGCACGAGTGTGAACTGTGTGTGTGTGTGTGTGTGTGTTTTTGCATTTACCTGAATGTGTGAGACATTCTGTCCTGCTGTATCTCTCTCTCTCTCTCTCTCTGTGTGTGTGTGTGTGTGTGTGTGTGTGTGTGTGAGAGAGAGAGAGTGAGAGAGTGAGTGTTTGTATTGTGTTTACCTGAATGTGTATATTTTTATGAGTGTGAGAAGCGGTCTGTAATCACACAGTAACAGAGAGACATTCTGTTTATCTCTCTCTCCGAGTGTGTATGTTTATGTGTGTGTGTTTTTGCGTGTGTGTGTGTGTGTGTGTGTGTGTGTGTGTGTACACCCACAGGCATGTTATCTGCAGTATTAAAGGAAGTCTGTTTTCTGACACGTCTGTCTGACTGCCACAACTTATAATAACCACACAGATACACACCCACACAATAGATACTGTATGTGGATGAACACACATAAGGGAACACACAACTGCAAACACACACAGATACACACAATGTCCAGACTGGCTATGATACAGCGAGTGTCTATGAGCGTCTGACCTGTTGTTGATGCCGTTGGTGGAAACCTCCAGACCGCTGTGTAAAATCCTGACTCAGGGGTACACTTTTTAAATACATATTCGACAAACAGCTGTAGAAGCACGAGTTGATTCTCAGTTGTATGGCCAGTAAAAACAAATATCAAAAATATAATTCATGGTGCTTTAAAAAAAGGCCAGTGTGTAGGAATTGGCGAACTCTAGCGGTGAGGTTGCAGAAACTTTGTGTGCCAAACTTGTCGGAGGACTACGGTGTTCAACACAAAAATGAGGATGGTCCCATCGAGAGTGTTTGGGTTGTGTGTACCAAGCTAGCTGCTCCATATGTAGACAAAGAACAGCTCCATCTAAGTTTACAAAAACTTAGATGGAGCTGATTATATACGCAACACACGTATCAAAATAATTTACACACCACTTCGGTCAATAGATCCCCTTATATGCTACACACTGGCCCTTTAAGACATTCCAACCGTAAATATATCTTTGATGAATAATGCGTGTGCTCTTTGTAGTAGTGACAAGTACATCGTCCCTCTGTATTTTATGAACATTGCAATTATGTTGAAGTCGGTGTAATCATTTTACACAAGGACACAGTGACACAATGTTTCAGGCTGTATTTCCAACTTTAGTCGAAGGCAAGCCAGCGGTGTCAGAGACTTTACGTCGCCGTAGATAAATCTGACTTTTTATTAATTATATGGTCAGAATACTGATGATATGCATAGATACATTTCACATTTACTGAGGTTATAGCCTCACATAACCGTGAGAATATAATGACAGTGGAGATTTGAAAGGTTTTATGGATCACACATGCTGGTTATTCATGTAACTTGTAAAATATACCATATGATCCGTGTCTGTTAATGCATTAACATTTTGTGTGGCTTTAAATGCTTGCGCTGACAATTTCAAACTAACCAACTGCATACACTGTCAATATGTAAATGAAGAACAACAAGAACAGTTAAAACATGCCCAGCTAAAGATCAGCGAGATTAATATAATGAACTTGATTTAAATATCTGTCACTTTCTGTTTCCTCCTCATTTACTTTCCTCCGTTGGATGAAGCGGCTTCACTTTGCAGAGCCCACTTTGCGTCATCTTAAATTCCAAAACCGGGGCCTCACGCTGTAATTGGACCAGTGAAAGCAAGATGGGGAAAGCAGGAGTCTGACTTGTGTGGGTAGGAGGAGTGTTAAAAGCATTTTGGAGCCATTAACACCATTTCTCTCCCTTCACAGCCTTTAAAAGCAAAGCAGTCAGACGCGGCCTGTTTCAGAGCTGTGTATCTGTCTCCAACAGAAAGAGTTGGATGGAGATGAGTCAGCCTCACACTCCTCTCTTCAAGAAATCGTCATTTTTCTCTGGAGGTGTAACCCTCCCTCTTCCTCGAGTGAAGACTCAGAGGTCTATCCCTCCACCGCCTCCTCTTCCTCTCTCTCCTTAGAGCAATTGTTAATATTCTCATAATTTTACATCCATCGGGGCTCTATTGTCAGAACTTCCATCAGGCTAACCCTCCTTTGTTCTCTTCTCTACCTCTGAACTGCTTTCTTTCTCTTTTCTTGTTGTTTTTTATATAAATGATACTCTTAAGTAATTTCCCATCTACATCCATCCTTCCTTCCTTTTGACAGTGTAGGTGCCGTTTCGTTAAATTCAGCCAAAAGAAAAAACCCTGCTTCTTATCTTCCTCTCTTTTCACATTAATGGAGTCCCATATATTCCTCTCCTTTTTCTCCATCTCTCTTTGCCTTCATCATTTTACTTTTCCCTACATTTCCCATCCGGTGTCCTGGCTCTGAGGCCTAAACTCTATCACTCTGTTGGCTTTGCTCCTGATTGTATTCTCCCAACATCATTGCTCATTCCAAAGATAAACTGATACCAACACATACAGGGGAAATAAAGAGTATTGCAATGCTTTTTAAATTGTCAAATGCAGTTAGTATTAAGGTACTGAAGATGCCACGACCCCATCCAACTCTACATTCATCCCCCGTCTACACTCCCATTCCTCCGCACACTCTCAATTTGTTCAGCTGTTTTGTCAGACTGCCTCTGTCTGACTGCTTGGCTGACTTCATCTTTCCTAATGAAGCATGTTAGTGACAGAACCGCTGCACTAATCCTGCCCTGGCTACAGCGCTCAGTAGAATTACACACCCACAGATGAGCAGACAGACGATATCCAACAATCTGATGGGCATTAAAACACACTGGAGACACTGTGGTGCACGGACACCTGCAGTCACATGGGAGCTGGTCGCAAGTTGGACAAAAGTGTCAAATTGTGAACTTTTGGGGTGAATGTGATATTTTTCCACTCGAAGAAAAATACAACTAATTAGGTTAATACATAATTCAACATGAAGTATTTGCTCAAATTCAACGATTTCCAAGGCTACCAGCGCTTTGTGTTCCTCGAGACAGAGGGTTGAAGAGCTACTCTGAGACTCAATAACACTCCACTGCTTTACTGATGCAATGCTGATGATATAGACGAAAGTCAAAGATAACAATCGCTCCTCTCTCATACACAAACACATTGGAGCACACGGGCAGAGAGGCAGATACGAGGAGGCTCGCTCATCCACAAACATAATGCGGTTATGAACACAATAATGTTCTATATACACAAATATGTGCATGCTTGCACAGGAACACATTTGGTTCATCGACATCCACACAGCAACGTTATTCAGCCGGAAGCTGGTCAAGCACAGGCAATGCAGAGTGAACAAAGCGTGAGGAAAGGGAGAACGTTGAGTTGTTTGGTGTGCAAGCAAATAGATCGCATGCGACTGCAGATATTGAAAACCTCTTTCTGAGAACACCCGACACCGCAGACAGACCATTTACAAACCAGAGAGATGCACTAAATGGAGTGCAGATCCAGTTGTGTGCTGTTGTGTGATTGAATGAATACAAGGCACGACTGGCTGGCCTCCCGTCTTGACACTAATGGGGTGTATGCAGTGCACAGAGGCGCACACTCACGCACAACACATACAGGGCCGATCACATGATCCTCATGGCGAGGATAGTACAAGTTTTATTGCTATTCAAATCCTCCCGTTTTCAGCCGAGTATGGGACTATTTTCATGAAGAGAACCGTCTTTGTGTTTGTTAATTTAGATGTGCAGAGTTCAGTTTGAGGGCAGATGAAAACATGGTGCAATTAAGAGAAGTCTCGTCTTTAATTATCAATCAAACAGCTTATTCTGCTTCTCCTTGGCGGCAATATCCTCTTTATTCCAAGACGTTCTCACCACAGATCAACTCCTCTTGAGAGGAAACTCACATCCTACTGTAGCAACAGAGGTGCAATATCATCACAACTTTTAAGGTATAAACTTTTGAGAGCACCTAATGATGAAACAGTTTGAGGAAATAATACATGTGCCGTCATTCCTGTCCTGTGAGAATGGCCGTCTTGTGTAAGAAACGGTTCAATTAGAAGCCCACGGCGGCACATAAAGACATGTTTTGGCCACAGGAAGGTGAGAGCTGCCTTCGATTTATAAAGAAAACAGCCTCTGTGTGTCATGCTGCATACTGACGCCTCTCTGTAGGATAACAGTAATACACACTGCAATTAGGGAGTAAAATAGAGGATTTTCTTCTGATTGTATGTGACTTGGCCGGTGTCAGCCCACACATGGTCTGAATCGGCAGGCATTCACTGCGTGATTGTTACTGACACCTCCCCGACTGTGCCTCTCCTCCCACATAAGTGCAGCCAAGGTCATGATGAGTCATCAAAAAGCAAAATGGATACAGGTGAGAAAGGGAAAAGAAATCTGATGAAAATGCTGTTTTTCTGGCGCAAATCCCCCCCTACTATGCAGCAGGCACTGTCACAAACACAGATCCACTTCAAACTCCCAATTTCTAACAAAGCCTTGCACTTTTACGACAAATCCTCAAAATGATTGAGTTGCCCGTTTTCTTTTATAAGACCCACTGAAAATTGACCCGTTTTGGCTGCAGGATCAACTAAATCAAGTGCAGAATCATTTTTTTACACCTTAAAGCTCCTGGTCCTTCAGAGGCCACTTATAACAAAAGCTCAGAGATGAGACATCCTTCTGTCAGCAGCGGCTACACACTCACCTTCACAATACGCAGGGACTCATTAACCGCCCAAAAAAGTATTTGTATCAGCTTTAATCTGATGGAGTGAATGATTTACTGTTTTTTTTCTCACTACATACAAACGGTGAGCCGCAGAACGCAACAAAAAACCTTTTCTCTGTCTAAGCATGTGTATTATCCGTATGTGTGCAAGTGTGTGTGTGTGTGTGTGTGTGTGTGTGTGTGTGTGTGTGTGTGTGTGTGTGTGATCCATGGTTTGTCTAAAGGGCTAGTAGACACAGACCGCGGTCATAAATTTGCCAGGCCGTAACCGCAGTGATTTGCAAGTTCAGAGAAACCATAAACATCAGCACTGAGAGGCTCGCTGCCCTCAGAGGAGGCTAAATTAAGTGGTGAGTGTGTAGCTGTGTGTGTGTGTTTGTGAGTGCCAAGTGTGTGTTTGTGTGTGTGTGCATACCTGCTTGAATAAGTGTGTATGAGGTTGCTCAAGGGCATCCCTTGCAGGAGACGAGAGCCGAGTCTGGTGATTGGCCGGGGGTCTGAGGGGTCATTAATCTACGCTGCTCCATTGGCTGTGACGGCAGAGGGGAGGGGTTAGTGCAGCTGGTCAGTTAGCCGCTGTCAGCTTTCTAATCTAGAACATTCTTCAATATTAGATGGAGGGTGCAGAGGATCACTGGGACCAAACTGGAACCACTACAACGCTAGAGTTCTCTGTCTTGTCCCTTTTAGTTTCTCACTGTAAATTATTAGGTGACGCAAAGTCTCCTAATCATTAAAGTATTTTTGTCTCTTTTAATAACGCCCGGCCTCTCTATTAGCATGACGCCGACAATAAACCAATGTGAATCAGTAGGAAACAGCTTGTTCAATGGTATCTGGGCACTTTAATCACTTCAATTGCTGAAATATAAATACTTTTTTATTCTGTCTGTATATATATTCTGTCTGTATAATAGTGCTTATTCATATTTATATTACTTGTTTTTTATTTTTATTTTACTGTGTCTCTTGTGTGCACTTCACCTGCTGCTGTAATACTGCAATTTCCTCACTGCGGGACTAATAAAGGAATATCTTATCTTAAAGTCATCTTAAATGATCCAATGTAGCGTATTAAAATAATTGCATAGTATGTTGTGTTGAGGGGGTAGAATTTATGTTCTTTATTTTTTTGAGAGTGACATTTAAGAGTTTTTTTGACAAAGACAGAGAGCAGAAAGATGTAAAATAGTACGTAACATAATAACTACAAGGAAAGGAAAAGGTAGCAAAACAAATAAAGGGCGTCGGAAATTGAGTAAATTCACATCATTGTTTATTTGTATATTATTTTAAAAAGGTTACATGAGATGTTTGCATGTCATTTCTTTTGCATATAGTATTTGTGCAACATATAAAATGTGTAAAGTAGTAACAGAGGAAAGAAGAAGTGTACATGAGCATGAGGTAGAGAGAGAAACATTCCAGTGTTTTTTCCCACTTTATATTTTTTTATCTTCCTCTCCCTCTCCTCATCGCCCTCTCTTAATCATTTTTTATTTTCGCCCCTCCTCCATTTTTCGCCCCAACCCCTTTCTCTTTTATAGCAGGAAGGATGGACAGTCCAATCTCCCGCAAGATTGTTTTTATAATTCAACTTGTATTATAGCCAAGCTGGACAGTGAGACACAGATACGTCAATAAGAAGAGAAAAGAGAAGGCACACACCCGTTTCTTATATGGCTGGACCACAACATAGCTCTAAACACCCCCATTGTAACACCGTAACATAGCGTATGAGAGGACAGACACCATTCGCGGCCACAAGTCGGAATCTGATTGATTCAGACTGAAGGCCTCATGGAGAATCAATCCAGAAAACAGCTTTCAGATGGTGTATGGCACATTGACGCTGACGATCCAGCCTGGGAAAAACACGGCAAATAGCTTGCTGACACTTCAATATCTGAGATAAAAATCTCTGTCGCCTTCAAGTGGACTTATAACCAGCACACGATTATAGAACCATCAAAGAGGAAATAAAAGCTGCGGACGGAGATGCAGTTCCCCTCTAAAAGCATTTAGATGATGTGCCGCTAAAACTCCTCAGTAACTACAGAGTGTTTTTCTTGGAGTAGATCTCAAACACAAATGATACAGATAAATGTGGCTAGAAGGTTGTTTATTTCACCATATCATCCAATCAAAAGATAAACAGAATCCAGAGCAAGATGTGATGCATTCATCTGCATTTGTTGTATTGAAACGAGTGGATACAAAATGGTGCCCGGTGCTAAGTGATCTTTGAACAGCCCGGACTGGCTGTGGAGCATCTGTACTGAATAAAAACTGTTTGCAAAGACAGCAATTCAGGAGGCACTGACTACTACAGAAACTGCTGAAGCCGACTTTAAAAAGGATGCTGGGCAAAGTGCAGAACCCTCCGACTAAATGTTTTCTAGCTGCTGCACCCACCAGGCGCTAATCGAGCCAAGGTTTTATTCTCTGTCGTCGGGGATGTTGAACTCGCCCTGAATGCTCTTTGGGAATCTGAGTTTGTCCATTTCAAAAGGAGAAGTTGGCCAACATCCCTTGCATAAGTCTGTGATAAAGGGAAATCTCAGCAGATCATTTGAAAGATTTCAAACAGAGATCAATGGATACTTACAGAACTCAATGTTAAGCTTAAAGCTGACTCGTAAAGCCTCTAAAGTGCTTAGAGAAAGTAAAACTAGTTGAAGTCCTCTAGCCCTGCCGATGAAACATCCTAGTGTATGGACGGCTGTATTGACAGCTTTAATTTTACTGCTGGTGTGTGTGTGTGTGTCTCCACGCAAAGTGCACACAGGATGCCGTTGCCTTGTGACGTGATGGACGCCTGGTCCTGATAAACCGTACAGCGTCAATACATTCTTTATATTGTCCACTTCATCAATTAATTCATAGTACAATCAAAAAGCTATACAGTGTGTTACAAGGAAAGGGATTGTTCTTATTTAAACACCCTTCTCCTTTGTGCCACTTACATAGATATGAAACTGAAAACTGAACTCAGGGTCGAGTGAAATCTACTTCTAAATGTACTTAGATCAAAGTCAAATGTACTTCAGTTAATTAGTAGGTGCTGCATTACATTTTGAAAAAGAGAGGTAGAGGGTGAGGTATGGTAAGAAATAAATGAATATCATGAAGTTACATCATAGACATAAATGTAAAGAACACGGTTAGGCTAAAAAACTAAATAGTATGTATCTCCATCACAAAGCCCTTCTGCCCAAGCCAGCAACACATGCCTGTTCTACCTGTGACAGCGACTGATGGTCAATAATACAATGCTTTCCTCAGAGTGAGCTTTCCCTAGAGTTAACCAGAAAAGAAACAAAACCCAGAGGATTAAATATAAGTGACCGACAGCACAAAAAAGAAAAAGGAGCTAAGACACCGCAGAGGATGCAGAGGCAATATTAAGCTCCTGAAATGAAATATCCTGTCACTTCTTATATAATCAAAAACAGGATATAACATCACCAAAGCAGACAAGACAGATATAGATATGAACAATATAATCTCCTCAGCGGCTGCAGACACAAACACTCTGTGTTAAAGGAAAACGCAGCAGCAGCTCGTGCACAATAAAAGAAGACACGAGTGGGCGGTGACGTCAACCAGTTAATTGCATTCACCTGTGTGAACGTCTTCTGTGACTCGTGTGCCTCATGAAGGCCTCCTCGAACTCTCCAGGGTCCACTTCTCTGCTCCTGCATTCCCAGTCCATAACATCCACTCCATCTCTCTGTCCCAGTATTCCCAGTCTCTCTGTCCCAGTAAGGACATTCCCAGTCTCTCTGTCCCAGTAAGGACAGTCCCAGTAAGGACAGTCCCAGTAAGGACAGTCCCAGTAAGGACAGTCCCAGTCTCTCTGTCCCAGTTTCTCTGTCCCAGTAAGGACATTCCCAGTCTCTCTGTCCCAGTAAGGACAGTCCCAGTCTCTCTGTCCCAGTAAGGACAGTCCCAGTAAGGTCAATCCCAGTCTCTCTGTCCCAGTAAGGACAGTCCCAGTAAGGACAGTCCCAGTCTCTCTGTCCCAGTCTCTCTGTCCCAGTAAGGACATTCCCAGTCTCTCTGTCCCAGTAAGGACATTCCCAGTCTCTCTGTCCCAGTAAGGACAGTCCCAGTCTCTCTGTCCCAGTAAGGACTGTCCCAGTCTCTCTGTCCCAGTAAGGACATTCCCAGTCTCTCTGTCCCAGTAAAGACAATCCCAGTCTCTCTGTCCCAGTAAGGACAGTCCCAGTCTCTCTGTCCCAGTTTCTCTGTCCCAGTAAAGACAGTCCCAATATTGTTTACCTATGTTTTTTTTTTTACAGTCAAAAAAAGTAAAACACAACAATAATGTATTTGTTATAGTAATGAGAGAAAATGTATATTGTTACTTCCATCCCTGCATACAGTTACAACAAGTACTACTGGTGGTTTAGAACCACATTTTTATATATATATATACATATATATATATATATATATATATATATATATGTGATATATATGTGTGTGTGTGTGTGTGTGTGTGTGTGTGTGTGTGTGTATCAACAAATGTGTGATTATGTATGTATATATATATATATATATATACATACACATACATAATCAGCAAGTTTTTGATATAATATTAATTATAATGTAACACAGGTTTCTATTCTATTGGACAATTATTAACAGAATATAATCTCTTTTTGTCCCATCATTTTACTCAATGGGCTCAAATACCTCATGAGAGATGGCAAGAAGTCCTCAAGGAATTCTGTCCAACATCTAACCATAATACATTAATCCCTGTATTAATGTATTAAAGTCTGCCGGGAGATCAGGGATTACTGTAGGAAAGAAAAGAGAGAGAGAGAGAGAGAGAGAGAGAGAGAGAGAGAGAGAGAGAGAGAGAGAGACGAGACAAGACGCAACGAGAATGAGGAGCAAAGACAGAAGAGAGAAAGTTGGGTGAGAAGAAATCAGTGGGGAGAGGAGAACGGGTGAGAAAAGGAAGCAGAGAAAAAGTGTTTAAAGGCGGCAGCACGACATACGAGTTAAAGACGAGTGTGAAGAACGAGAGAACATACGAGTTAAAGACGAGTGTGAAGAACGAGAGAACAGAAGCAAGATGAGGTAAAGAAAGAAAAAGAGCAAGAAATCCCCCTGAAGTGTGTTTGCGTCTCCTGAGAGGATCAAAGATCAAAGAGAAGCGAGTGACCTTGTGGTCATCTGTCAGCCCCTCTGACTCTGCTGGAGGCAGGATGTCTCTTCAGGGAAAGAACAGGCTGACACACACACACACACACACACACACACACACACGCACACACACACTAGAAAGGAGAACATATGTGTTCCAACATTCCCACTTGCACATCTAAACAAAGCAAAGGCATGAAATAACTTGCCGCACAACACAAAAGCTGTTTTCACCTCCTGAAGGGAGTAAACGTGGTGCCATATTACATCAAGGCTTTTATTGTACACTCAGTCCTTTCTATGTTCAACTTTCTCATATTCTGTCTCCTGTCTGGTTTGTACACACACGATATATTTTACATGACCCCTTCATATGTTACAGTAAACGGTGCAGACTCCTAAAGGATTGGTTCACCATCAGGGGGATGAGGTCATAAGAAGAATCAGTCTGCAAACACAGTGTGAGCAGTTTCCATTTGAACTGTCTTTTTACGAGAAAAAAGGTCCCTTTGAAAGTGGCTGACAACATGTTCTCCATTTCACTCCAAAACCCATTTCATGTTTTATGACAACTGGAAAGATGAATGTTTTTTGGGCCATGATTACACTGGATGTATTCTCAGGGCATTATGGGAAAGTGCTTCTTACACACAATTTTATGTGAGATCATTTGGACCTTTCATCTTAAAAAAAAAATGCTGTGTAATTTTTTTTATTGTTCATTGAGGATCATATATTGTTATTAGCAGCTGATCACTTCTATAGTGCCTTAATACAATCTATATTCTCGTGACTTATGTGCATTTGTGTATTTGTCATTTATTAATTTACCTTGAAATACAAAATATCCCCCCCCCCCTCAAAAAAAAAAACCTCTTCTCTTTTTATCTCAACGTTCAAAGCTGACGGCAACCTCTAGTTCAGACTGAGCTTTTAGAAGACAAGGCACAAGAAAGAGATTCAGGGTTTCACTACATGACAGGAGGCTGGGGGCCAGTTAATAAGCACACGTGAATAATATCTATCAGATAACGTTAATAAAGCCCATAACTCATCTTTCTTTGACGTTTTCAAATGAATTGACTTATTAACATGATGTATTAATTAACTCGGTAAAAAGGATTAAAACTAGGAATATCTGAAAGATATATCTGGTATTTCTCTTCATTTAATAGTTGGAAGTGCATTTTCGTTGCAAATGCTTTGGATACATTTAATGGAGTTTCTACAAGAATAGCTGGATCTTCTTCCTTTTGATGTGTATTTGTGCACTCCAGCTATTTATTAACATTAAAAGTATAAACAAAAAGTTGATGAAGAAAATGGTTGGCGGGCCACCAGGCACCCTGTTGCGGGCCAGATGTGTACGATATGTTGAAAGCCCATTTGATCCTGCTGAATATGTAAATGAAACATGGATCACAAACACGTAAAAAGGATTTGTTTGTGATTTATTGTCAGCAAGAAAAATATACAATATTACCAGACTTATCATTTCATGAAGATTTGTAGTTAGATGTCGAAGAATACACTTTAATAAATATGTGGCAATATATGTTAATATACATGTTAAATAGCTATCTCAGAATTGTACACTCAACGTTTTACTGAGCAAATGGGGGTAAATGGTTCTGGTCTCTGTGACACTCAAACCTGAAGGAAACCAGATTGATCCCTTTTTACATTTCCAACAGTGATGTTCCCCATTGCACCCTCACACCTCCTCCTTGCAGTGTATTTTCAAGCACATTTCCATCCTCCTCTTCCTCCTCCCCCTCCTGAGCATCCTTTGGATGGTGTTAGCTTTCCCTCGCACTTCCCACCCTTGAAAACCCTCTGCTGAGGTGGGACATGCTGTGACATCTTTTGCAATCCAGGTGGGTGTGTATTGGAAAAGCAGCACAGGGAAATGTGGGAATCACACAGTGTGTCCACAGCGGAGCTGTCGGAAGCAGTGGGAGAGACCAGGGGTGTCATCACCAGCTGTCCCTGAGACTTCCGGTCCAAGAGCCTTCAACAAATCTGACTCCACTCTGAGACGGGTGTGATTACACATCTGCAGGATAGGAAAACAAGTCTGGCTCAGTTCTGTTTACGTCCTTCTGTTCTTAAGTATTTATTTTGGACTACATGCTACAAATACGTGTGTGAGAAAGATTATCAGAGAAGAATGACATGTTTATGTCTCACATAGGCAAGCTTTACATTAACATTGTGTGGTAACATTGGAAAGTCCCAAACACTGTGCATGGTGGGTGACAGAAGAATGAGAGGAGGAAGTTGTGGGAGAATTGATGGAGTGACAAAAGGGGAATGGAAAGAACGGTGATGATTTATACCCAGAAGACAGAAGAACAAGTGTTGCTGTTGGATTGTGCTGAATTTCAAGGAGCTCAAGCATTCAAATTATAACCCTTTCTGTCTGTCAGCAGGATTACAGAAAAACCACCGGCCCAATTTTCATGGAAATTGTCGGAAAGGTGTAGCATGGGATAAGGAAGAACCCATCACATTTCTGAGCAGATCTGAATCAGCAAGATCCACATATATACGTGACATGCTAATTTGAGATAAAGACAAACTGTAAACACGTTCCCTTGGAAACAAGGGAACGTGTATTTTTTTATTTGCTGCAATGCCGATGTTCATTTTCTACCTCTGCATGCGCGACAATATAGTTCAATCCAAACTTGAGGGCGAGTTTTGCAACTACGCTTTCTGTTTTGAATGTTGAATTTTGAGAAGCTTTCGGTAGATTGCTAAACTCACTTTTCTCTCTTTTTCTTTCATATCATTTTATATCGTAGAACGAGGTAAGATCAGTCTTGCAGTCGCTATAAACACTGCAGAATCTCTTGAATGAATATCTGCTCTCTCTTATTTTTCTCTTCATTTCTCCACAGCTTAGACTCAACTTGCTATAACCGTCTCCAACCAACTCTTTCCCGTTAATCCCTGCTCTCCTCCCAACCTGTGTCATCCTCATTTTTCTGTTTCTCTACAATTTTTCTCATTCGGCTTTTATGGCCTTTTTCTCACTCCCTGCATCATCTCTCTCTCTTTCTCTGTGCCTTCATCCCTCTGCCTCTCTTTCACTCTCTGACCCAGAGGGCCGTGTTTCGCCGAAATCCAATCCTCTCTCTTTTTTTAAACCTGCTGTTCCATTTCACTCCCATTTTGTCACACTGCAGTGCACACACAATACCCACTCCTCCCTCATTTCAAGCCTTTTCTCTGTCTCCACAAAAAAAAACACACACACACACACACACACACACACACACACACACACACACACACACACACACACACACACACACACACACACACACACACACACACACACACACACACACACACAGAGATGAGTGCACACATGGACACGCTGACAAACATTTGCACAAGTGCATGAATACGACGACAGATAAAAAATAGCTTAATTAAGCCATCAATCAAATTTGCTCTTGGCTGGCTTCATGCACAATCACACACACACACACACACACCCTTGTGGTTCTGTGGCCATCCATCATGGCTTCAATGACTCCGCTCAACCTCAGCTCAGAACCAATCACACAGAGGTTAGGGACTAACTGAGTGCTTGTGAGTGAATGAGTGTGTAAGTGTGTGTGTGTGTGTGTGTGTGTGTGTGTGTGTGTGTGTGTGTGTGTGTGTGAGAGAGAGAGAGAACCACCATTTGCTTTGGGAACACTCCTGTAAGGTCCATTGAGTGAGAGGCAGATCAAGCTGAGTGAACTGTGATCTGTATTACTTGCTGTTGAACAGTCGTGACTCCTGATGGGTGGAAGGTCAGCGCCGCTCGGAAACAATCGTCTTTGTGTTGCCGCTTTGGAAAGAACATTCTCACTTCTACACTGATAACAGACGCTGCACAGAAATTAAAGAGAGTCTCTCACCGACCACATTACTTGAAGCCTGCACATGTTCGTGACTACTTTTATTCAAAATGATCGCTATAATGACATTTATTTCATCTTTATTTTAAATAAATAAGGGCTCAGGCAAGACAATAACTGTGAAACAAGTCTAAACATATGGATATGTGGATATTGTTGCTTTCCTCAAAAGCTCTTTAAACAAAATAACAAGACTGATGTTTTACACTATTTTATCAAACGCATAAGATGAGTGGAGAAGTGAGACTAAGTCAGAGGCATCAAAGAGTGATACTGCCTGAGATACAAATAGTATCATGTTTATGTCCCATGATGAAGACGTTATTGCTCCATTTGGCGGTCTGCTCCATGAAAGGAAAAGAAAGGACTTTTCATCCTCGTGTCAGTGTGCTAACAGCTGTTAAACCAAAAAGCAGACCACTGCAAAGTCAATTATTCTGCTTTCTTCTCCTCTGGTTCCTTTGGACCCATATTATGCAAATTATCGTGACATACAATAACTGCATGTTTAAGTTTTTGGTCTCCGAGCTAAGTTGCTTAATTAAAAAGACTGAAGGTGTCAGTATCAGAGCCTGACATTTCCGAGCGTTTATCATTCGTTCAGTATTTGATGTCCCGGTCAAATTTGCCTTTCACGACAATATTATCTTCACCTAGAGCTTACGCTGCTCACAAAAGTTCCCGTCGCTACAGTCTCTGTTTGCTCGTCCAACGTCCTTTCACTGTTGTTTGAGAAAGAGAGCCGCTCCAGTCTGGATCCACTGGTTGGGGTTCGCACCGCAGGGGAGACAGATGTGCGTGACCACCTTCACCCTCTCTGAGCTCATGTACAGAGGCAGCCAGATACTGTCCTCGGATGCAGCGGAGTCAGCAGCAGAGTTCTGGGATCAGAAGCAGGACACACACATTAACACATGTCTGCACATTGACAGTTTTTGTTTCTCAGCTACCAAATAAACACGTATTAATGGAGAAATCCCCCAAAATGTCCATTTGAAGGGTGAAGTGTTTTACATTCTGCCATGTGTAACTGCTTGGACACGATTACATCAGTATAATTGTTACTTTTTTTCTTTTGTTTCATGATTATATCACGCAATATAAACAGAACAACAAAAATGTTTAATTGGGCCGAAGTCACACATTTCATTTCAGTCCTTCGAATGTAAAAGTAAACATCCTTGGTAAAGGCACATGTAGCATGTACCCGTGGGACCCAGGCCATGTGGCAAGGCGGGACAGCAGACACGCTGGGAGAGTCGTGTTGATTCTCACAGAGATGAACGCCGTCAAAACTGCAACCCTCCAACTGGAGACCTCCGACCTGGAAAAGGAGTGGGAGAGAAGGCGTGAGAAGCTAAAAGAGGCAAAGGGGGTAGGAGGGTGGGCAAAGACGAGAATAGAGCAAAGTGTCTGTTAACCGGGGAGAAAAAAGATAGATCGAGAGGAGAGATTATTAACAGCAGATTAAACAGAGGGCAGGGCGACAAAGTCAAAAAGTCTGGTGAGATATAAAGACATGGAGGAGAGGAAGAGGAAGGAAAAGAAGACGGAGAATGTGAAAAACAAAGAGAAAAGTCGGGCGCGTGAGGAGGACACAATGCTGTCACCAGATTAACTAGCATGTTATGCCCATTGTACACGAGAGAGTGTTTACATGAGTATATTCAGTGCAGTGACTCAGGGATTTTCCACAGTAGAGCAGACAAAAAGGGAACTCTGGCATCAAGTCAGACATACACAGACAACTACTAAATCACCATAATCTGGGCAAGAAAAAGCAAGAGTGTGAGCGAGAGAATCCAGAAAAAGCTCCAGTGTGTGTGTGTGTGTGTGTGTGTGTGCAAGAGACCTCATTGCTTCACAACAATTATCCCCTTTCTCTTTCTCTGTCAGATGTCGGAGTATTTCCCTCCCCTCCCTGCAGCTGCAGCCTCACTTTAAGCACCCACACCCTTCCCCTCTCTCTTTGTATATTTGATCCAAGCGCATGTCAAGCCGTGACAACTTTTATTGGCATGACAAAAAAAGAAACAAATGCCAAAAAGTGTCTAAATCGTAGACAATGCAACTATATCACCCTTAAATCAGAGCATGAAGGGGAAATAAATTAAGAGTAAAAGTGGTGTTGAAGAATATCTGTGTTCTCTATCTTTTAAACAAATTAAAGTGTGCACATCAAATTGATGAATAACGCACAGGAGACCACAGACTCTTCTCAAGCAGATATGCAGCAAACTCTTAGCTCTCGTTCTCACTTTCTTTGCTCTTTTTTTCTGGTCCGGCCTTCTTATCGACATCTGTATTCTAATCTTGCAATTACTCAGCCAGAGTCTGCCTTGTTTATATTGCCTGTATTCTGCTGCTGGATGGGAGTAGTGTGTGTGTGTGTGTGTGTGTGTGTGTGTGTGTGTGTGTGTGTGTGTGTGTGTGTGTGTGTGTGTGTGTGTGTGTTGCATGTTGGATAATGTGTGCTTGTCTTAGTTCTACCTTGACTTGTAGCTTGGCTTGTGCAATAGGGCTCCTCCATGATGAGACAAACACCAAACTATCCATAGAACAACCCATGGACCTAAAACCAGAAAAAGATGTTTTATTTCTTTTGTCATAGCATGCAAACTCTTTCTTTGTCACATAAAGCCACCAGCATTTGGTGTTACCTGGCAGTTTCCTGTCTCAAAGCGTTGAGGAAGGTGTCCGGGTGGAAGAGCTCTGATAGATCTAAGGTGTCTGATAGAAGAGCTTGTCTGCCTGCACGCTCCACCCAACTCTGGAGACAGAATAAGACATACACACACACAGATTAATGAAAAAAGCAAAATAACAAATACACACTCAAAGATAACACATCATTCAGGCATAAGAGTCAGGAACATGTATTAGATCGATGACAAATAATCCGAATATTGGACACACAATATTCTTGGGTTCAAGTGGTGAAATCTGACACAAATAGAGACGCTCCGAATACTTCAGATTTCACCCCGTCACCACAAACAGTTGTTTGTTTTGTATTTGGCTCTTTACATTTTTTTATGGCGAACATCGATCTGTGAGTGGAAGGATCATAATTTCCATCCGAGTCAGTGTGAATTTGTAAATGAGAGATAAAAAGTGATGCAAAACACAAGTCAATAAAAACGTCTGGCCAATAGAGTATTTATGTCCTCTTGTCCTTTTATCACCACATCAACTAGCTGATAACACTGGAACCCCAATTACCTCCTAATGGGAATACAGTGCTTACACACACACACACACACACACACACACACACACACACACACACACACACACACACACACACACACACACACACACACACACACACACACACACACACACACACACACACACACACACACACACACACACACACCACATGTGTGGATCTGTCTGACTGCAGGCAGACTCCTCTGAGCCTCTCAGATGAGTTGATCCAGTCTTCCTTATTCAGCAACAACTGCTTTGATCATGTAAGCAGCCTCCTGCTGTTTCACTGCAACTAGTTATTTTCGTCAAAGGCCCAGCTCAGGATGTGATATGATATCTCACAATACAACCTTCATGGTGCTCGGTTTCTACGTTTTCCTTTCAGTTTTTGAGAAATGTTTCAGAGTGGCACAACAAACTGATTTCACCAACATGTCTACACTTACGGCCAAGCTTATCATGACACATAAGCCTGTATGGCTGCAGTGGCCAGATTTAGACCTTGAGAGTTGGCCTTAGATTGAAGTTTTGATCTGTTCCTTTTTTGCATTTCTGTTTTTAACTGGTAGGCAGTTTTCTCTCAATCACCACGGACACTCGTGGATTTTGGAGGTCAGCTGAAGAAAAATGCTGACAAATAGAGGCAGAATAAGCAAACATCTGATCCAATCTCTATTATAAATGGATTCCTTTTTAGCACAGCATCAGTCTTTGCTGGCTTTAGAGATAAATTGGGATGAGCATTATGCCAAGAAATGCACAAATGCAAGCCCATACCAACACTCACACATCTCACAAATGTACAGGCGGACGGACACGCACGCACAGCGAGCCAGTGTGTGCTGATATGCACAGTATTTATGTGCATATATGTGTGTGTGTGTTTGAGCATTAGAGTGTTTTCAAGGTCGTCCTGCTCGTCGGGGGTGCACTGCTGTGCTGTTAGCAGCAGCTCCACACAGCAGCAGCTTTGGCCGTCTCCGCCCTTATTAGGCTGATTAGCTAACAGGACATAGAAACTCTGCGAACAGAGATATCACTCAGTACTGACTGTCAGAAACAGACAGTTAAGGACAGCGCAGGCTCCAGAGAGACACACATGAAGACAGATGGAGTGCAGGTGGACAGGGAGGCTCGCAGACAGAAAGAAACGAGAGATGGCATGCAGACAGGGAGGCACACACACAAACAGATGGGTAGGCAGGCAGACGCACACAAGCAGTGGTGCTCGCCCACATGAATAACGAAATGCATTAAATTCATATAAAAATAAATAATGTCTGAGTGTGTGTGTGTGTATGTGTGTTTTCTAGTCTGCCAGAACATATTGAGGTAGGCGTACAGGCAGACACAGTGGAGAGGAGTTTCTGCCAGAACCTTTATTTCCTGGCACCAACCTAGGGCACACACTTCCTGGAACCTCATGCTTTTATATAATAATCCGATTTTATTTATTGAGCCCTTTTCAAAACAACATTGGAATTTTTCTGGCCAGGGTTTAGTCAACACATTGCCTCAGTCGGTCATAAATAATCTTTGTCCGGAGCCCAAAAGTAAATCAACTTGTCCTCAGACCAAGGCTCAGATAAAGGGCTCTTGTCATGAGGCAAACACCAGAAACAGGTTTGGGGCCACTGTGGGATATCTGAGGTGCAAAGCCCTTTTTGGAAGGAATTTAAACATGTCCTCTTGTAATATGTAATAAGGCTCGATATAAATATGATATAAATGCATGACGGATTTAAAGCGATCCCTCAATCAGTATACTAATGCTGATTAGAAAACTCTTAGGCCTCTTAAGTACTCTTCCTGTGAGAGTACAAAGGGTTCCCAGGGGCATCTGTTTTTATTTTTATAACCAATGAGGTCATCAGCAAATGCCTTGACTACCAGCTATCCCACACAAATGTTAACACAAGCCCTCTGAGAAGCAGGCCTGTGTGAATTCCTCTTCTTGAAGGAATAACTAAAACCGACTAAACCAAGTAAAATATTTATAACTAAACTAAACCATGACAACTATCACAAACCAGATTCCAAATCGTTTAGAAATGTTTAACAATCACATGAAAGCAAAATGTATTTTTCCACTATTATCTCTTTAAAAATTCTCCAAAGTTAAAATGCACCACACCTAAAAACTATTGTGTGTGTTTGTCTTATTCCATGTGCATGTGTGTGTTTGTGTCTATTTAATGAAAGTATTCTCCGTGTGCCTGTGGGAGAAAGGGACACACACGGACACACAGAGTTTGTATCTTCTTATAAAGCACACGCGTGAGTTACCTGTGTGGCGAGAGCCCGTGTTACTACGGCTCTGAGGTACAGCATTGGCTCTTCTGGTCCCTCCCATTTATTCTGCCATGTTAGAGGACACTGAGACAGAGGGAAGCAGGCATAGAGAGGAATACAAGTTATTTGGGGCCATATTCATAAGAATACAAAACATAAAAGAGTTTAACTGTGGACAGTCTGCAGACAGTATGTGCTTCAGTCGGGCGGCGGTGTGGTCGACTCAACATGCCTCTCTCTCCACAGATCCACTGAGCTGTGTTGGAGACATTTTTCAAGGAGAAGTAGCTAATGACTGCCCAGAAAGTTGATAAATGTGTCCCTTGTTGCTAAAAGTCATTAAATTGTAGAATGCCCTGATGGCTTATAGAGTAAACCGCATACCATTTGACCATAACGTCTCCAGACCTGTGATGCATGCTGTCGCCCTCTCTCCCATCACTAAAGGCTGCTGGGTCACCTTGAAACTAACCCATCTCATACACATTCAAACACAGAGTCACTCAAAGATATACACTCTGTGGTCTCGCTAAAACATCATCAATGTGTTTGTGATGTTACAGGTAACATAACCTTCTTCTGGTGACAAAAGGTCAGAGTTGGCAGATATGCAAATGAGTTGTATTTTTAATACCTGTCTTGGTGTGTAAAATATTTGACGGTCTACAATAAACTGAAATTCTTTTCCAATATGGCTTTGTGTCTGGCTCATCCTGTAAGTACATGGTACAGTTCCTTTAACTCATTTCATCTGTTAATCCATCTGCCTCGGGCCTCACACTGGAACTGCAGCAAAAGCACATTTGACTCTTGTAGGTTGTACTGCCTCAGTGATTTGGCAAAAAAGAAAAATCCCCCAAAGAAAATGACAAATGCTGTTCCTTTGTGGAGGATTGTCTTGCGATTAGTGTGATTGTGAAGTAGTGTGATGTGTCTGTAGTGCAGCAAAGATGGATGAGAGGGGGTGGCTAGATGTATAAATGTAATGAATGTTGGTTTCCTTTAATACAAATTGTTAAAGTTTTAGTTGCCTTACCATAACCATAAGAGGATGTTTATAAAAGAGTAATTTGTGTAGTTTTGAAAGGCTCAAAGGGGTTATTTTTGGAAGGCACCTATTAATGCCATATTTGTGTGTAGGTGGCAAAATAAAACTTCCCTCAGGAGACAACTGTTAACTCTGGAGCAGGTTAGGTCGTCCATCTTGCTTAAACTGTTAAACAGAGATCAAAGAACGTTCTAACACAAACACATGCACAGGGATGCACAGCAGGAGGTTGAGGATTAAGGATGTGATGTTATTCAAGCTTGAAATTCATAATGGAACGAAAAGGGACCTTGCATGTCTCTCAGCTGCAAGTCAACCATTCAGTTACTGTCCTGCTGTGTGTGTGTGTGTGTGTGTGTGTGTGTGTCACACTGAAGTGTGTGAGGAGACGAGCTTGCAGGCTTAAGTGATATGATTGAAATTTCGCAAATATATCAGTGTTAATGATGCTAGTAAACAAATATAGTTCTTGGGACATTGGCAACCACCTAAAGCATATCAGAGTATATATTTTAATGTGTTTTCATTATTTTTAGCTGCATTCAGTGAAAACTAAAAATATAAAGGCCAGTAAATTTCAGACGACATGTTTGTTTACACACCAGCCACATAAATACTGAGCTCTTAAACGTGTCTGTGACGCCACATAGCAGACAGCTAGCAGCCTGAGACGACACAAACCTGTCACTTAAAGCAGCTGCGCCCTCAATTATGCCCAACTTTAATCCTTAATATCATTTTAACGGGTGAGTTATATGAAGATTCTCCCTCTGTACAGTTATTAAATATATTAGCTATAGAGACGAATACTGTTTTTGGCCCCAGCCTGTAGACATATGTATTACTGCTGTAAAGTTGGGGGTCTTTGGGGATTAACTTGCTCCTGGACCCTGAAGTGGCCAATTGAGGAACTGCAATGTCTTGTCATTTCTGTGTTGGCTCCATTTCTCAGCATCGGAGGTTGCCGCTTGGTATTGACATGCTAATTATTACCACTGGCACCGAAAGGTTCACTGACACTAGAGATCGTTGAACCTTTAATCAAAGTGCCAGTCCTCATGTCTTCATTTTAATGACTGAAGGCAGTGGTGATATCTATTTCTGCTTTGCAGCACTGCTAACCACTCTCTTCTGATGCTTGGGTAGTTTCCAAGTATCTAATTATTTTTTACTGCATAGCCGAAGAGAGGGGCAATGGAGCTGATCTCCAGAGCTGTGCATGCCATACTTTAACAATATTAAAAGCCCAAATGGGCTCTTTCTGTTCCTCTTTTCTCGTTGAAACTGGGCTAATTAGTGATTGTTGGTTAAAACAGAAGCCTAACTCATAATGACACGTGGTTGGACACACAGTTGTGTCTAATATTATTGGCTGTGAAGATCGGGTGTTAGATAAATCATCACATGTTAGATTCTGTTGGCATACATCTAATAAGTGTCAAGGATTACCAGAACATATAGCAGGATCAACAAGGTGACAGCTGATGTTGCTTTTTCAAGGACACTGCCGGCAATTTCTGTTCAATGCCCTGTGTTCTGTGTCTGGAGAAACACCTTCTCTCTGAGAGAGGATATCTCAGGAACAGGCCTGTGCCACTATTTTGAGTCATAACTCATCATCATCGGAATTTATACAACTGATTGCAATGCTGCAGTTTGATCACGCACATCACGTACAGATCGTCTTAAAATGGGTCCTAAAATGAGCATCAAGGAAAAGGACTGTGCTCACTGGTATTGGGTCAAGGGAAGTGTTTCAACAGTTTAATTAAAGGGGAGCATAAACTCGAGAGCTCATCTGTTTTACAAGCTGAGTAGTTACAGGAGCAGGTCAGTCATAATGCACCATGAGGTGTCCTCATTTGTGGAAACTCGTATATGATGGATACTTAACAGAAACATGGAAATCATTCATGTTTTAAATCTTTGGGTATCCTAGCAGCACTGGTTTAGCTGGGAAAGCAAACAGTTGATTGGAACAAAGTTTGGGGTGCTGTGATGTACAATTATAATGGACTGAATTTAGTTCAAATGCTTTTTCTTTCAACGTGTATATTATGCATTGCAATGAAATACAAATGAATCACTTTACAATTTATAATATTTGTGATTTTGCATATATTTTCCATATCGTGTTATGTATTGTATAATACTTTCAACTACATCACATGGCCCCCAACTGGCAACTGATGCATTTCACAGTTTTGGTATTAGAATAATTAATTCATGAATTGTTGTGAAGGAATATTTTAGAGGGGTGAGAGACCAGGAAAGAGAGAGGAAAACATGAGATGAAGAGTGGAGAAATTGTTTGGGAGAGAGTTCAGGCCTGCTGATTCATATAAAAAGAGAGAGGAGGAAAGCAGCGGAGACGGAATCATGCCCAAGGCTGCCCTCAGGAGATTACCGGCGTACAAGAAGGAAAGGGTTGATTGTGTATCTCGCCCCCTCTACCTCATCATAACCCCGTTGTCCTCATCTCAGGTTGGGCACACAAACGAGGAACCATACAGTGTTTGCTAGATGTTCACAGTACAAGTCAACTCTGAACACTGAAGCGTGCACATATGTCTGCTGAGGTGGTCTCATCTTCATCACTGTGTGGGGAACCTCTAAAACAATGTAGCGAAGAGAGAGATTCACTTCCCACAGTTAAAATACAAAGTATATGTATCTCAGTGTGTTTCTCCTTTCTTACCTCTTGATTGAGCAGGGCAGAGGCCAGTTTTTGGACTTCGGGAGTGAGCAGTTGGGTTCCTCTGATGACTTTGCTCAGTGCAGCCAGGGATTGGTGAATACTCTGTGACAACACTCATAGTTTAGTGAACTGTGCCAATATTTCAGGTGCCTGGGGTGTCATCCGACATCTTGTCCTTTAAATGCTGGGAACTGGTTCATTATGACAGATTATGGATTGACTGATTGGGCTTCTTATTATCATCTTTTAACTTTGCTCTCTCAAAACAATCAAATGTTTTCACAACAGAAAGTATTCAATACACATCCACATGTGGCTTTAACATATACCCAAAATAACAAGTAGCATAGCGACTGCTGCTAAAAATACCCATTCCAGGAGATGAATCACATTATCTAACTGTTTACGATCCACGCTCGTCTCATACATCTTCATCATACCATTTTCTATAACTCTTAACATTTTAACATATCCACCTCGTTTGAAATGCAAGGTACTGAACCTATGGTATTTGATGAAAGCGTTCTGCCAAATCACAAATGTTCAGTAAACATGAAAATATGTTTCTTTTTGACAATGTAATGCATTATATAATGTAATGTGTTCAACATTATTAATAGCACTTATTATCTGACACACCTGTACCAAGCGGATGGCGTTGAACTGCTCCAGAGCGATGAATGACAGGACCGGTGACCCCTCCCCTTCTGTAGGTGCGGCCACCTTCTGATGGATCACAGTTGAACCCTGATTGACAGGAGACAGACAGAAATACACATTGGCAAATTGATAGGATAGAAAGATAGATTAATAGAAGTTTAAAAAAGATTTCCAAGCCTGAAAGAGAACGAGGGGGATAAGAGTGTGCAGAGGGGAAGGAGATAGGGTTTTTTTTTTTTTCTACACACAATGCAGCAAATATAATTAGATGCTGGTCATTCTAACTGACTCAGAGCTGAAGATTGTTTTAAGTTATTCACCGTAGAAAATAGTACGATTGTCCTAGCATTGCTTTATTACCCTCTTATAACTGGAACATCGTTAGAATGAATGAATTAATCGAATGAGCCACTACAGGAGTGTGAACATAGTGTTATTTAGAGTTAGACGTATAATGCATTTTGTAACTGCTGCTGTGCATCTGCATGCTATCATTTGCTTTTTAAATGATTCCCTCAATTACGACTGTATATCTTTCCAGTGTTCCCTGTGGGTTTCCTGAGCTTAACATTCATAAACTAAATTGTTCCGTTGTTGGTTCTTCCACAACAAGATGTAACACAATGTGAATTGTCTCTCTTTCTGCAGCGTAAACTGGGGGGACAACGTGTTTGTATTAGTTAACACAGAGATCTACTTTAAGTGCACCAAGTGTGTGTGTGTACAACTACATAATATAAAAAACAAATGTGCACAAACATTGTCATTTTGTTGTATTCTGCTGCAGATACCAGACTCTGTACCTGCATCCTATTAATTCTTGTTTCCCTTGCATCTACTTAGTAAGAGGCAGAGGAGGAAACAGGAGAGAGGAAGGTAGGGCTGTGGGATGGAGAGGCACGAGAGATAAATGAGACAATGAAAATTAATCTGGTAGGGTGGGATTCAGCCTGACTACTACGACTATTCAAAATGTAACTTAATAGCCAAATAAGCCATCTCCGCTGACTCATTCCCCCTCGAGCCAGACTACATAAAGATTTGCCAGAATAAGAACATACATATCACCACTCACCCAAAATCAGACACACACAGAGGCTACAGACACAGGCGCACACTTAGGTCAAACATCAACCTGAAGCATTGTGCTGATCAGCTGTCCCCGGTGTTTACAGACATCTTCAACACCTCTCTGGAGACATGCCACGTACCAGCCTGCTTCAAGGCCTCCACCATCATCCCCGTCCCCAAAAAACCTAGGATCACAGGACTCAATGACTACAGGCCCGTCGCCCTGACCTCTGTGGTCATGAAGTCCTTTGAGCGCCTGGTCCTGTCCCACCTCAAAACCCTCACCGACCCACTCCTGGATCCCCTGCAGTTTGCCTACAGAGCCAACAGGTCTGTGGACGATGCAGTCAACATGGCCCTCCACTCCATCCTCCAGCACCTGGACACCCCAGGAACCTACGCCAGGATCCTGTTTGTGGACTTCAGCTCTGCCTTCAACACCATCATCCCGTCTCTGCTGCAGGACAAGCTCTCCCAGCTGCACGTGCCCGACTCCATCTGCAAGTGGATCACAGACTTCCTGTCTGACAGGAAGCAGCACGTGAGGCTGGGGAAACACGTCTCAGCCTCTCGGTCCATCAGCACCGGTTCCCCCCAAGGCTGCGTTCTTTCCCCTCTGCTCTTCTCCCTGTACACCAACAGCTGCACCTCCAGTCACCAGTCCATCAAGCTCCTGAAGTTTGCGGATGACACCACCCTCATTGGACTCATCTCTGGTGGGGACGAGTCCGCCTACAGGCGGGAGACTGACCACCTGGTGACCTGGTGCAGCCAAAACAACCTGGAGCTCAACCAGGTTGTGGTCAACCAGCTGGTTGTGGACTTCAGAAAGATCTCAGCCCCACCAGCCCCTCTCACCCTGTGTGACTCCCCCGTCAAAGCTGTGGAGTCCTTCCGCTTCCTGGGCTCCAGCATTACCCAGGACCTCAAGTGGGAACTAAACATCAGCTCCATCGCCAAGAAGGCGCAGCAGAGGATGTTCTTTCTGAGGCAGCTGAGGAAACTCAACCTGCCAAAGACAATGATGGTGCACTTCTACACTGCCATCATCGAGTCCATCCTCTGCTCCTCCATCACCGTCTGGTACGCTGCAGCCACTGCCAAGGACAAGGCCAGGCTGCAGCGCATCATTCGCTCTGCCGAGAGGGTGATTGGCCGCAATCTGCCGTCCCTCCAGGACTTGTTTGCTTCAAGGACCCTGAAGCGGGCGCGGAGGATTGTAGCTGATCCCTCTCACCCTGGACACAAACTGTTCGTGTCCCTCCCCTCTGGCAGGAGGATGCGGTCCATCAGGACAAAGACCTCACGCCACAAAAACAGTTTCTTCCCGTCTGCAGTCGGGCTCATCAACAGAGCCCGGGTCCCCCACTGACTCTAATGACTCTGTCACCCCCAGACAATTCCCACCGGACACTCCCCTGCACATAGCATTATGCTTATACTTGACTTGAATACACTTGACACCTGGGCATTGCACTTGCCATTTTCACACAACACTTACACTCATGCACATTCCATGCACTTTATCTTACTTTTGGTATTTTGTTATGCTGCTGTCTCAATGTAGATATTCATTCATCCATTCATCCTCATTTATTGCACTGCGTTAACTGTTAAATGTGTATTGTTAAATGTTAAATGTATGCACCTTCCCGCCAGGACAAATTCCTTGTATGTGTAAGCATACATGGCAATAAATGGTTCTGATTCTGATTCTGAACCTTTACACAAAAGCAACACTTCGGGAGGCACACGTCCGCTGGTCCTGTGAACACAGAGGGTCACCGGACGACAACGGGCCTGTTAATTGAAAGCAGTCAGAGGTAGATTGTGATCTATGGGAGGCTAGCTGCGGATACAATGGCAACAATTAACACAGTCAATCATTCTCTTTTCAGTGGGTAAAAAACTACTCTGTCTGAGAGCGAGAGAAGAGGGGGGAGGGGGGGTTTAGGGTTAGTAATGAGCGAAGAGGAGAGGGGGAGCATGTGTGATTTTCAGCATGAGAGTAAATAAAAGAGAGGGAGAGTGGGAGAGGGGGAATATGGTGGCTAAATTATTTAGGTAGATGTACTTTTGATTTGAAAAGGTGCCGGTCTCTAAGTAACCGCACACAGCACTGCTACCTGACTTGGCCACAGTGGGTGCTCATTAGACCCTACTTATATCCAATTATCTCTCACAGCTTTTAATTTAGACTAGATGCTGCTGCATGGGCAACGAACAAACATGATTTTGTATAGAATAAAAGACGAGCATGGAACTGTCAAAGCTGGAAAAGAACTACAAAAACTCTTTACCAATCAATATGTAAATACTTAGCCAGTACTATGTAAATGGTGTAAGGCATGGGTATTCAGCAGTTATTACTGAATTATTAATGAATGTTCATCACTGTAATGTTGCAGCTGGTAAAGTAGTGCTAGTTTTAATTACATTTTAAGTAGTTTAATTAATCCATGATCATATATAATAATGAATTAGTCAATTTGTCCATTATTTAATCTATTATTAATGTACAGCTGCAGAGGAATGTGGACTTAATGTTGTAAAATAAATAAAACAAGTAATAAGTACAATGTATCAATGTATCATTTCTGAAATGGAGTAAAGTAGAAGTATAAAGTAGAATAAAATAGAAATACTCAAGTACAAGTAACTGATTGAGTACATGTACTTCCACCATTGATCTTAACACAGTGTTGCTCAAATTCCCAGTAAAATGTTAGGGCATCAGGTTAAGTGTCAGATACAGTGAGTTATTTAAAACGTGTTAATCAGGAACAAATGTACAGGACCAGCTTTGCAGTTTGGTTTGCAGACGGTTAGATTTTTGACTCTTAGTTTAGGGTAAGGAATGAGATATGTGGAAAAGATGAACTGGAAGGGCGACTGTGGGTCAGTGGTTAGCAGGTCCGTCTTTCAACCAGAGGATCGGTGGTTCGGTCCCCGGCTCCGCTAGTCCAAGTCGATGTGTCCTTGAGCAAGACACTTAACCCTAATGCTCACCGTTGCTGTGTCTACGGTCTACTGTATAGCATGTAAGTCACTTTGGATAAAAGTGTCAGCTAAATGAAATGTAACGTAAAATAACTGACCTGGTTGAGTTTCTTCCACAAGAAAAGGACGGGTGAAAGTCCATTTGACCAGAGCTCCCTGTCAAACTTTGAACCTGTTGCAACGGAGCGGCTCAGCACACGCAGTTGGGAAATAACCTGTGAGTCAATCAATTATAAACACAGAAAAATTAATCAATTTAGCAAAGGTGTTGCAGAAGTTGCACAGAAGTACCGGTTTACTCAATCAATCATTGAGTGTTGCTTATGAATAAAGAATATACAATAAATAAATAAATATGCACTTTTGCTGATTTCACCGAAAAGCAATGAATGATTAAAAATAAAATGACTGTTAGTTCTCAAGATAGTGTCATAAATTGTCATTGACAGCCTCCAATGACATTAAACACCGTTTCAGATCCCAGAATGTCACAAATGAAAAAAGACTGAACCCCTCTAACAGCTTCTTACACACCTAATCAAGCATGCTTAGCTTCCGGCTATGGGTATTGGATAGTGCTTTTATCATGACTTGGAGTGTGTGTGTGTGTGCTGAACAGATGTGTGAGTTTCTATACATGTGTGTGTTGTGAGGAAGGCTAAGCGAGTGATAAATGGTTTTCATTTGGTCCAGGAGAACTCTTTACTAACACCTGCTTTATCTTATTTGCTCAGGAGGGAAAGTGTAAAAATGTGTGTGTGTGTGTGTGTGTGTGTGTGTGTGTGTGCGTGCGTGCGTGCGTGCATGTGTGTTTAAAAGGGGGAGGCAGCTGAGGATGGAGATTTTACATATATTGGGGTTCAAATGTACAAGGATTTAAATATATTAAGATTATTCCTATCCCAAGCAATTACTACCAGGCAGCAACTGCATTTACCGTCATAACAAACTGGGAAGAAAAAGTTACTAGACAACGTCTATGTGCAAGAGAGTTCAGTTTGAATCGCAGTTGATTTAGTTAAGGCTTTCACTTTTAATGTGATCCAGGATTTGGCACACATACGTCATACATCCTCTTGTCTGCTGACCCGTCGGGTCATTGATACTGAGCCTATGCATTTATTTTAAATGGCATCCATCAGCACTGCTCCGTTCAGTGTGAGTGTGGTTGTGTGGCCAACCCAAAGACAGTGACAAGGGTCTTTAGGGAGAGAGAGAGAGAGAACGAGCATGAACGTGACAGTGACAAATGACGGCAGGAGGCCTGTGTGTGGGTTACTGGTAGTACACCGACAAGGAGCGTAAATGCACTAACACACACGGGGACTGTTTACACAAGCTGTAATGGTTTGAGGATTATTACGCACAGAGCAACACACGCAAACCCCAAAACATAAAAACCATCTCATTCTGTCAAATCGAACACTTAATTTGTTATGTTTAAAAATGTTGCGTTGAATTACATCAGAATATGTGACCATCCACCACACACACACACACACACACAACATAAGACAACATAAGCATAAATATCACAGACCATCTGCACCCACACACATAGTCACTGGAAACATTGTTTGCACGTAAAGTAGAATGCAAACAGACAGAAAGCCAAACACTAAAACTACAAGAGCTTGTCTTCACAGAAGTGAAAAATGTAAAACCTTTTCAATTATTGTCTATATTATTCATAAACAAATATATCAACCGTAGACATTTTTGGTGACTCTGCTGTCTGCATGTCAAGCGAATCCAGGATGAAAACGTCTGCTGTCACCTTCGTGCTCATACGTCTACTCCAAAGTAATCCTCTTTCCCCTTTTTGAAGACTGCTGACCATTAAGCTACTCGTTAACGTTACATTATTGCTACAACGCGGTGACCACAGACTGGCAACACAACTTTGAGAACAATAAAAGCAGATGTGATATATTCACTGTGATGGATAACCCATCTAAACGTAGTTTCATGCCTCTGCAAAACGCATTTTATTTCATAGTGAAATAAATGGAATCGGATGGCTGTCGAGTAAAATCCGTTAACCTTGAATTGAAGTCCTGACCCTCAAATAAACTGCTTTTATTATTTCCACAATGGAGGGGGTTCCCCCTGACATTACTGGGGTTGTGGTTTTGTTTGATTGTGTGAGTTAATACATATCTGTGTGTACCTTTCAAACACACAAATACATAGAGTTGAGACAAATCAAGCGAAAACAAACAGAAACAACAGCAGAATGTAACTGTATAGGCGTCAACAACAATCTGGCAGGTAGAGTATTCACCGATGTAATCTGAACAACACTTTAGGAGATACATTGCCTTCCTGAACAAATAGTGCAGTGGAAGTGAAAAAGTGAGAAACTAAGACTTTATTTTGGCAGGAAACAGATATCTGAACTGACCAGATCCACATGCTTCACCTGCTGACACTTTCAAAGTGAATATCTTCATTAAGATGGCTTTTTTTTCATGCTTTGTGTAGTTAACTGGCATGCAACACTGTATGTTAGGAATACACTGTAGTAATATAACATATGATAATTGCAATAGGTTGAAACTATTAAACAATTTGATTTGTTATAACCCATACCGAATAATTTAAATGTTCTCTGATTGGTTCTCATCTGATCAACACAGGAAAGTCCCAGTACTCACAATGAATACAGATGCAGATGAATAAATGATAGAAAACTTGCAAATAGGGATGGTAAAATATAAGATATTACTGTGAAGCGCAGTAAAAAAAACACTCATGATGATCAATTTACATTATCGGGATAATTGTGAATATTCTCACGAGTCATGGTAGAGAAGTGAAAAATAGAGCCTAATATTAAAAAACACAAGTATTACCATGTACAAAGAGCACTCACACAATGTTGCTTTTTATTTATTTTGTCTTTATTTATGCATGGGTAAGTTATGATTTGTGATTACCTTATTCAATTTCACAAAAAAGATGTGTCCCACTTGAGACACAATAACATGATTAGATTCTCAACTAAATGTAAGGTAAAGTGATTACAGTATGTTTTAGTTCCATCTTTAGAGTTTTAAGCCCATTTTAATGATTATTGGATGATTATTGTCTCATGTCTACGCACAAATAAAGTAAGATGAATGACGGAGGATTTTCTTTGCGTTCAGTGTGAATGCATCTGCATGTCTGCAGTGGTTTCGACAGAATAGAAGGGTGGGAGTGTGTGTCTGTGTGTGTGTGTGTGTGTGGCATGCACTTAAATGCATGTGGTTCTGTGAGCATGAACAGTGCATGTGCGTATGCACTGGTGAATGTGCTTCTGTGTGCTCCTGCTGCAGCATATATTTCAATTTGCCTGTTAGTTTGTGTGAGTGTATGGGAATAAATATGTGTGAGTGCCTTTGTGTTTATATCACTGCATATTAGAGGAAGAGATGGAGGTTGTGGTGGTGTGTGTGCGTGCATGTTTGTGGGGATAAGCAGGTGGCTGTGTGTATGAGTGGGAGTGTGTGTGTGTGTGTGTGTGTGTGTGTGTGTGCACCTGGGAACTGATGATTCTCTGGGAGGATCTCTCTATGTTGGCAGGCAGACCAAAGAATGCAGGTCTGTCATCCTCTGGGAGGTTCTCTATTACACTGCGGTAGTCCTGGGAAAACACACAGACGCACAATGTACAGGTCACACACACAAATGTATCCACTTGCCCATATACAGAGAGGGAGAATGTGAGCATGCTGCCTTTTTTCATACGGCTCTATAACACAAGTAAACATTTGTGCATTTCCAAGCAACACATGGTACTAAATTGAAAAAGTAAAAACTTGTATGCTTGTTAGATTGCTATGTGGGAGTATAGGATTATTCATGCTATATTGCCCTTAATTAGGTGTGTTGTTTGTATGGTGTATTGCAGATATTCTAATTATATCCATTTGGCACAAAACGTACTTTTAAATACTAAAACTGAACTCCCACTTACTATTGACTGTTCCATTGATTAAAACATTTCAAAGAACTAGACTTCCATATGGACTTATTTTGCTTCCCAAATGGTCTCTCAATTGCTCCTTAAATGAACAGACATAACCAACAATTTGGGCATGTCTGCTTATTTATTCTTTGTGTATACAAAGCTGCATTAACGGAATACAGAGCAATAAGATAACAAACCAATTGTGTTAACTTGAGGCTAAATATTTGGATTTATTTGTAGTGGCATAACATGGACTTGTGAAACTCCTATACTGACCAAACCCAAAATACTAAATCTAGTCAGCTTGGGTGCATTCATTTAGTACCCTTTCTTTGAATTGTTTTTGCTTCTCTGCCAATGCACGTGGGACCAGCAGCTTAAGCTTTAAAGTATACAGAAGAAAAAAAACATAAATATGCTTGTTTTTTCTCTGTAGCAAGAATTCATTCCTTGAACATTTTTAAGAGCCACCGCATACAGCATCTGTGTCTGTAACCGCATTAGAACGTGTGCTTGGGAACTGTATGTGTTACACCATACCAACACATACCAACACTGAGCAAGAGTTTGGGAGGCTGATCTGCGGTGGAAAGAAGCGCGTTCCACCTTTGCTCTTTCTCTGACCAGCTGAGAGGGAAGACGAGAGGAGACGAGCAGAGAAGAACTGCTCCAAGTAGGAGCGCAAGATGCGGAGGTCAGAGGGGTTATCGATCCGTCCGCCGTAAATGGCATTCTCCAACAGGCCGTGGACAAACTCCCACTGGAAAGATTTACCACCTTGGAGATACCAAGACACACAGGCACAAAGAAAGCTATCAGAGTGTAATGAGTGCACACAGAACAAAAGAACACGAACTATTCGCTGATGTGCTCACAGACAGGGAGGCAAAATGAAGGGCTCACATATAAACACATGCATAGAAATGCAAATGCTGTGTTGTTCAGGTCATGCAGGGGTAGTTTAAATCAAAGAGGTAATTGATCAAAGAACCCACAGATTCCAGTTCACATTACCATATGTGCTGCAGAGCAAATCAACAGAGCAGAGATCTGCATTGTAATGTTTGTAGCCTACCTTCAAAAAGCCTGTCGATGATCTCAAAGCCAGCACGGAGGTCCGACATAGAAAACTCATAAAACTTAGTCCAACCCTGGATAAAGCACAGAGGAGAAATATATTTACAATATATTTATGTTCTCACACTTGTCACATCCCTGTTCTTCTTAATCTTTAAGCAACTGTGAGCCAGTATGGTGTTATTCCACGACAGCTATATTGTTCTACCCCTGAGATTGAATACAGAAGCCCAAGAAAGTAAAGACAGCTGATTGCCAACTAGGAGAGATTGTGTTGTAAGTCAATACATCTTTCAATCTACTTTGTGGTTTTCATTTTCAGGATAACTGTGTGAATTAGCGATACTTGAGACTGTACAATCACTTCAACACATCCAAATACATCTAATTACCTCTGTAATGATCAGCTCAAATTTACCTTAATGGAAATGTTTTAGAAACCCAGCATAAACACGTGTTTGTATTACAGCCCAGATATAAGCTGCCTTAATAACCTAATGAAGGGAAAATCCCCAGTAGCTGTTGAGTGACAGCTACTGCTGTTAGACTATTCACTTTTCTCAATTTTTATGATCTGGTCATAAGAAAAAAAAATGTTGTGTGAAAACATAATTGAGTCTCGGTTCATGTGTTTGTTGCATTTCACTGTTATTTAATCAGCAGTTGTAAAGTGCCTACTGATGCTGTAGGTGGATGTGGTGAACTGTGTAGGCATGTTCAGTAATTCTTTCAATGAATAAGTGGGTGTTATTTGCCCAGTAATTCTATGCTTGAGTGTGTATTCACAGACAATGAGGCATGTTTCTACTACATTTCATAAACGTGCTTATATATGTATGAGTGAGATTTCAGATTGTGCTCCCGCATGGATGCATTCCTTGTCCGTACATAGTATCGGCTGCTCATTCAGTGGAACCATTCAATGTACGGGTCTCATGATGACTGCGTATTTGTATTTGCATGCATTTATTGATAGTATGTCTTCAATTATGTTGTGAGCACTTATTGTGAGCTATCTAGTTATGGTTAGGGTATTCACCAGCCATAATTGATCACACACACACACACACACACACACACACACACACACACACAGCTGTGACTGTTTAAATAAGTTGGCCTTCATGCTCTTGATGAACACATCATCAGCTCAAAAGAAAACTTTTCAGATTCAGTGATTGAGCGAGAAAAAGAGAGAGACAGGGTGACAGTTGGCGGGGAGAGAAGCCAAGAAAAAGAAAGTGAGGAAAAACAAGTAAGCAAAGGTAGAGTTAAATAATACAAGGCAAGCGGAAAGTAGAGAAAGATCCCCGAGAAACATTCAAGACACAGGGATACTGCATGCTAGCTATATAAGCTTACATTCTCCTATCGGGCAACCAATACTCCCCCCAAACCACTCCACAATGAGAGGGCTGAGATTTGGAGAAATAAGACAGACATCCAGAGAGGAGAAAAACGTGTGCAGACGTTGTGGCAGTTTAATTACGAAAACATGTTCTCTGCCACAGTTCTCCCTGGTGTTCGGGTTTACCGGGAGCGTGGCAATTGTGTGATGCTTCGCAGACAAAAAGGGAAACCTTCCCGCCGTAACTGCAGTGGTGTTATATTATTTAATGGGACAGGCCACTCTGAAGCATTGCTGAAATACACGTCGAGACAAAAGAGTCCCTGTGCCTCTGCCACACATCCACACGCATCCACACGCATCCCAACTGTAAGCAACCGTTTAAGGTGACGACTGGAAACATTTTACATTACATTACATTTCATTTAGCTGACGCTTTTATCCAAAGCGACTTACAATAAGTGCATTCTACCGTTTACAACAAGAATCAGACCAAGAATCACGAAGGTACAATTTCGACAAAAAGTTCAACTACAAAGTGCTATCAGTAAGAGCCATTTCAGTGCTACTATAGTGCTACATCCTTTATTCAAGGTATAGTTGGAAAAGATGTGTTTTTAGTTTGCGACGGAAGATGTAGAGACTTTCTGCTGTCCTGATGTCAATGGGGAGCTCATTCCACCATCGAGGAGCCAGGACAGAGAACAGTCGAGACTTTGTTGAGTGTTTAGCTCGCAGTGACGGAGCTACAAGCCGATTGGCAGAAGCCGAGCGGAGCGCACGAGTTGGGGTGTAAGGTTTTACCATGTCCTGGATGTAGACTGGACCAGATCTGTTCGTTGCACGGTACGCCAGTACCAATGTTTTGAAGCGGATGCGGGCGGCCACCGGTAACCAGTGAAGGTCGCGAGCCAGCAAACTGCAGCGAGTATCAAGTAATTACAGGTGCAACGTCCTTTTTGCCTCCGTTAAAATGGCTGCGAATTTCTTAAGTTTGGACTCAGCAAACCAGCTGTTAAACAAAAGCCTCAGACTCAAGGAGCTGTTTTTTACTGGACTTGATTAAACTTTGTTGTGTTCCTTCCTGTTATTGTGCATATACTTGTGCTCCAAACGAACTAGTGCGTACTGTACAACCTGTCATCTGACCATGTTAGAGAGCCTCTTCTGTTCAGCCAGTCCAGGCAGGGAGGACATCCCGCTGTCATTGAGAGTGGCTCGGCACGATAACCGTTGGGGATAGTAGCGCACACTTCACACACAGTCTTTCATGAAAGTAATCCATAGGGTTACTCTGATGTACGTACACATGAAAAAAGATGTGAAAAAAAAAATAGAGCGCACGAGAGAGATAAGTTCAAACAGAGCTCATTGTGGACTGAGTTTATTGTCCTGGGTTGAAGTGTATATTGGGGTGCTTGTGTTGTTTTACCTGCGGTATGTAGTTGCGCCTCTCTTGGCAGACAGCATGGAACCAAGCCAGACAGAACAGAGACTGGGCTCTGGCCAGGATGCCTCCTGCACACAAACAACCAACAGCATGTCAGAACCACAATAACTACAATGAGCTCGAAATATCAATATCTGTGTTTTATTCACTTTGAGTGCAGTTATCTCTTATTATTCATGACAGGAAATACAACAAAAAGGACTTAGGTGGGATTCAAGCCTGCTGTGTTCAGCTGTGGATGGTTTAGACTTTTTTGAGTGCTGTGTTGTTGATTGCTGCGGTTCATTTTCTGTCCCTGAACCTGGGAGCTTGCTGGGATTTAATTCTTCACAGTAGTCGTAGCCAGCTAATTATGCTCTGAATGTTAACTATTCCTTTACTGAAAATTAAAACAAAGCACAAATGATTGAAGCTTAGGGCCGGCACATTAGCAGTACCTGGTTGTTCGCTTAAATGTAGGATGTAAGTCAAAACTTTGCAGAGATAATGTTCACATATTGTGCTATGATTTGGGAGAGGTTTAAACCTTTGAACTGCATCATTCCAACAAAATAATCATCCTGAAAGTGCTTTTTTTTCTAGGCGGACCTGAAACTTTATTATTTTTGCTGTGTGTCATCTTCATTTACTATTAACCAGTAAGATATAGACTGATATTTACACATCTGAACAAAATCTCACATTGTACTCTTTTATTATACCACCAAAAATTATTCAAATGGCCCTAGTGGTTGCAGAGATACACCCTTTTTAGTTTGGGTATGCAATTTTCGAGCTAGAGGCCTATAAATGAAAGGTTAAAACACAATGCAGAAATATCTGAGGCAAGTGACTCTAGGAGAAAGAGAAGAGCCAACCTTTACTGATCTGCTCTGGAGTCCATGACTCATATGTTCTCAGTAGATTTTTCTTTAACCCAGGAGGAGCCTGGAGATGACAAAAGAAAGGGAGGTCAGATAGACAGCGGGAAGGGACAAGGGAAATAAGGACAGGAGAAGAAATTTATTAAGATGGACTGTCCTGGAACATTCACATGTTCATGCGAGCCCAGAATGCAGCAAAGTCCTGTTATACACGCACAGAAACACTGCATGGTGAGAGGATATGGGATAGCCGGGTAGCACAAAGAACAAGACACTGCTGGAATCTAAAGTAAAATAAAATAAAATGTGTCTATGTTATAGTAATATGTGAGCTTGTATTATTGTGAGACTAGGCAGCCAATTTGTCAGAACTGGGTAACATTTGATCTGACATGACCAATAGTGTGATTCCCAAATCCTCTTCATCAAATATGAATGCCTGGCGAGAGCAAAAAGAAGCTGTGAAATCATTCCGGGTTGCGTGTCATGTTGGTTCCCTTCATGGTCTGACTAGGATTTTAGCCAGCAAAGATTTGACATTTTACAAATGTAAAAAAAAAAAAAAAAAGCCTTTCTCTCATTCCAAAATGACCATGTCACTGTAGAAAAACACTGAACTGATCAGACAACATGGAGACACTGAACAAGCAAGAGCAGAGCATGCATATCATTTAAAGAGGGCTGACAACTTTGCTACACTGCATCCAACCTGCTGTTTAAGAAATGTGTAGCCCGACTTCAGTGTCTCTAAGAATCACAACAAGAGTCTGAAAAAACTGAAAAAACACATTGTTTGTTCAGTGTTATTCTTTGCCACCTATGTTCCTGTTATACTTAAGTTGGCATATTCTGGACAGGAGGCAGCACATACTGTATCTGTAAGCAGCTCCTGTGGCAACATTATGCTGTTTAGAAGTGAAACAATAAGCATACATTGACACCACCTCACACATTATCAGCTCTGCTGAACATTTGTTATTCCATCTGGAGGATTTGATCACACAGTCGATAACACATAGAGTACTAAATTGATACTAAATTGAACCAAAATTGGCAAAATCCCGACGTGTTGCCAACTTTAGTAGATGGAGCGAGACTTTTTTACACTGTGCCTCCGCAGTCTGAATTGTACTTGTTTCAGCTGCAGCAGAACAGTTTCCCCATGTGCATCACCGAAGGATCATCTTATTATTATATTATTCACCCGTAAGAAAGTAACATGTTAACTCTACTTTTAGACACAAGCAATTAAAGTTCCCCTTTTGTCACTTTTTATTCTCACATGAAGCTACTGCATTCTGGTTCTATTTTCATAGGAAATCCATTTTTATAATTTATAATTTGCCCTGTGAGAGGTTAAAGCTGTTGGTTTACACTGCAAGTCTAATGCAAGGCACTATAGCATATTTACTTTCTGAAGCTTCAACAATAAACTGCAAAGGGGAGTTGAGGGTGGGGTAAAGTATTTGGAGTTGGGTGATGGAGCTAGTGACTGGGATTAGCCTCATTTACATAATCTATAAAGTGGGTTGTAGATAAGTGTCATGCAGTGCAGTGCCACGTACTGTACCGTTAAATTCAGATGTACAGGAGATTCAAACTTTACTTCAACTAGATTTATCTCACATGAATCAACTGAAAAGGTCGCTCTGTACCATCATCACACTGGCAACAACATCTATGTATATCAGTTCCTATGGAAACTGTTTGAAATATCAGCTTTGAGACTGAAATTATCCAGAAATAACATATTACAGTAACTTCTTTTCAGAATGTATGTTCATACACATAAAGTATGTCCATAGGGTTTTACGTGAAAGAGTGTGAGTGTTTCTGAAAGGGACAGACAGACAGACAGACAGACAGACAGACAGACAGACAGACAGACAGACAGACAGACAGACAGACAGACAGACAGCAGCATGCTTGGCTGCTGAAGCAGCTAACCCCTTGTGCACGACTCATCAGAAACACGCTGAGCACACGCATGACCAACACATGAGCTGCAGGCTGCTTCTCCTTACACGTGTACTGTATAATGTGGCTGCATTGCATCTGGAGCCATTATGTAGGCAGTGGCTCAGAGATAAAAGCTGGTCTTCTTCTAATTGCTCCCAAAGGCCGGGCCTCCGCTGTTTGAGTGGCCGCGGATGCTTCGTTAGTCGTGAGGTGCAGGTGGCACCTTGCATGCCAGCCCCTGCCATCAGTGTGTGAATGTGTGAATGATGACATGACTAGAAAAGCACTACACAGATACAAGTACTTTTACCAGATTTAGGATAAAGGACACACACATTGCCATTCCAAACAAACATATACACATCATACATGTGTAAAGTAGCATGGCCCGCTGGGGCTCAGACAAACATCACTGCATTCTGAAGAGAGCAGCAAAATCCCGTGGGTGCATGTTTGCGTGTAAAGTTGAGTCCGATCAACGCTGCCCAACACTAAACGTCATCGTGAGCTACTGCGTGTGTGTGTGTGTGTGTGTGTGGCGGTGAATGTGTGAGTTTGAGGACCTCGTAAGTGATCTTGAGGCTGGACTGCAGCAGTATGGGAGGAAATCTGGGATGAACTTCAGCTGTCAGCCAGAGACGGAAGCCGGCTTTGGGATGTAGCACATTTAGCTCCTGTGGAGGAAAGACAGTACACACATTAGAGACAGTGCACACTTCACCACGGGAGGGTAATATGAGACCAGACTACTTGTGGAGTAGTATATGGCTGCAGATAAAACTCTTAGCTCAGGGGTTTCTTCCCCCATATACACACACAAAAAAATACTGTGTGTCAAAAGATAAAGTTTGCTTATAAATTGGAACAATTAGTGAAAACTTGAGCTTTTGATTGCACATATTGTCCAAATACTGTATCATACATCATCGCATCATACACTTTGTAAACTGCTTATCCGTCTGGAGCCTCTCCCAGTTTATCGATATAGGCCAAGCCAGCTGGACTGAATTCAAACTGGACCTTCTTGATGTGGGGTAGAAGTGCTAACCGTAAAGTTCGTACAAGAGTAGAGCAATAACTTTATACTGCATGTACTTTTCATATCTATAACTTTGGAATAATCCACAGACTGCCAAAAAGACAATTTCTAAAACTCAAAACACATGTTTTTCTCCCCTTACAAAACGTGTCTTCATATGTTTATGTTTCTAAAGATACGTGGCTATATTCACTAAACCTGTATTATTACAGTGTGGTCCAATGAGCGTCTCCACGACAACATTCACCGCACTTCTATATATTTGTTTCTCTCTCCTCCTCTCCGTCTCCTCTCTATCCCTTCATCTCTATTTCCAGCTTTCTTTATCTCACTTCTCCCCTTACATTCCTTCCCCCCTCGTTTTCAAAGACTTGTGGTTAAAAATAGCACGCTGGCACCTCAGGGTCTTGTGTCATCTGATTGGGTACTCACACGCACACACATTGAATTGTAATCAATGTGTTTCTGCATCATTTGGAACCAAATTAGTTCTTTTGGAAGCACACAGGAACTCCCTTGAAGAAAACTCTGCAGTCTCTCTTTGAGTGCATGTGTGTGTATGTGTGTGTGCGTGTGTGTGTGTTTCTGATGTGTCGTCAAACAGAATTGGAGCAGATTATTGAGTGAAGATAGAAGACACACACATTGACAAAGAAGACTTGGGTGGACTGGACACACAGAGAAAGGACAGCTAGTGGGAGAGAGAGCACACATGTATTCTACAGTTTACACATTTTTGTTAGAATATATCCATATTTTGCAGACATGCACAGCGTGTGAAACACATCCCACTCAAACGCAGAGAGATACTCAAACTCAACAGGCTTTCCTGCTAAAAAAAGAAATCGCTGACTGAAAGTTGTATCTCCACACTAGAGATAATAATTATACGATAACTCCTGATACAACATTATCACAATGATGTGCTGAATGCTATTCATTATATCACAACAGATGAGATTCTGAAGGACAATATTGCTTGTATTGTGACAAAAAAAAAATCTGCAGGACACATATCTGCCATTATTGTATATTAACCTGATTGGCAGACAGAGACACACATAGAGTCATAGATAGTCTGATGGAGGGAGTGATGTGAAAAATGAGAGACAGAAAACAGCGCAAGTGGAAGAATTTGAGTAGACAGGGATGAGAGGACATCTGCACTGCCAACTTCAATTATGAACACTGACCGCTCTCCTTCGCTGTCTCTCTTTCCTCCTTATCCGCTCTCTCACTGACCAACTGGCTCAGTGAAGGAGGATAGGACTGGAGAGACAGATGGCGAAAGTTGGAACATTTCTAAACTACATTGAGAGATACAGTAATACCGAGCAGATGGACACGGCTACAGAAACAGAGGCAGATACTAAAACAAAGCCCTCTCCACCTGCCTGCCAAGGCTCACTTCATCGTTCCCTACTTCCCTCCCTTTACATCCACTGTGTGCTCACTCTCCCTCTCCTATGCACCGTCTCCCTTGTTCCCCTTGTTGCGTCAGCTTTTCATTTCAAGCTCGACTGCTGAGACCCCAACTTCATCGGTGACTGGCCGAGGAGCGAGGCGATGAAACAATGAGAGAGCGAGGGACGGACAGAAAGAGAGTTTAACAATATGCGAGGGAAAAAGAGGAATGTTAGGAAAAACGGAGAAAAAATACCAAATAACATACTAGTGAGAGAGAAGAGACAAAGGTAAGGTGAGTGGAACGGAGAGGGACACAAGTGGAAGAGGAGCGCTGTATTTAGCGATGCTTGAAGTCACATCGGGAGCACCGACAACTCGACACTGGAGGGATGTCAGGCTAACCCTGGAGCACACACATGCACACTCGCACACATAAACACACATACACACTCTCACTCACACACAGGTGAGGGCACACACACACACAGACACAGGCAAATCACTGCCAACAACTGTGCCTCCAAGTGAGATGTGACCTGCTACAGTGACACAGCATTAAACAAAACCCCAGGAAACGCACACAGACACAAATAAACACGACAAAAGTGACACATATTAACCCACTTATTGTAATGTGACGCACAAGCACATATACACAATGATAAAAACATAAAAGACGAGCCACAAGGGCTCTATGGATGACGCACATATGCACCGTAAAGCGAGCGGGATTCGAACACACATATATGTACACGCATGTGTGCCCAGAAACAGACAAACAAACAACACGCATGGTAACAACACAACCACATAACAAACAACAGAGACTAATGTGGGCCGACAGGTAGAAAGCAAATTGTGTATGTGCAGGAAAAGGACAGAAGGTAATTTTAGATATGGAAATCTGGGCAGCCACCAGAATATGTCCTTGTGTTCCTGTGTGTGTGTGTGTGTGCGTGTAGCAGTGTTGTAATATTATAGATAAACACTGACAAGCAGGATGACACACACACACACACACTTTTCCACTGGCCTAACCTGACCCCAGACCCCAAGTGATGAAGTAAAATGTGCTCGTTTCACTGAACACATTTTCCTGGACATGCTTCTTTAATTTATTTCCAGCGACTTTCACAATGGCAGTTTATTTGACCCTTTCTTACTTTGGAAGTCTTACAATGGATTTATCATTTATCATTTTTGACTTATTATAGTCCCCTTGCTGGATCATTGCATCATGTATTGAACTGCATGGTAAACATATCCTTTTTATCTCTTTGCCTTTCCATAACCACGGCCCTTGATGCACACCTGGCTTTGCACAAATATGGCTGCAGTTTGATATAATATTACAGTAAAGGATGATACAATGCATCTTACAATAATGCAATGCTACTATCCAAACATACAGAATCCCTGTGGGTCAACAGGGTTGATTTGATCCCTCTCTCACACATCCCCTCTCAGTCAATAAACACAAACTCCAGGAAAAGAATCAAATCACCCACAGAGATAGACGTTCCCACATGTCCGTAAGGCCCTACCACACACACAGAGATAGACGTTCCCACATGTCCGTAAGGCCTTACCACACACACAGAGATAGATGTTCCCACATGTCCGTAAGGCCCTACCACACACACAGAGATAGACGTTCCCACATGTCCGTAAGGCCTTACCACACACACAGAGATAGACGTTCCCACATGTCCGTAAGGCCCTACCACACACACAGAGATAGACGTTCCCACATGTCCGTAAGGCCTTACCACACACACAGAGATAGACGTTCCCACATGTTCGTAAGGCCTTACCACGCACACAGAGATAGATGTTCCCACATATCCGTAAGGCCTTACCACACACACAGAGATAGACGTTCCCACATGTCCGTAAGGCCTTACCACACACACAGAGATAGATGTTCCCACATGTCCGTAAGGCCTTACCACATACACAGAGATAGACGTTCCCACATGTCCGTAAGGCCCTACCACATACACAGAGATAGATGTTCCCACATGTCAGTAAGGCCTTACCACACACACAGAGATAGACGTTCCCACATGTCCGTAAGGCCTTACCACACACACAGAGATAGATGTTCCCACATGTCCGTAAGGCCCTACCACACACACAGAGATAGACGTTCCCACATGTCCGTAAGGCCTTACCACACACACAGAGATAGACGTTCCCACATGTCCGTAAGGCCCTACCACATACACAGAGATAGATGTTCCCACATGTCTGTAAGGCCTTACCACACACACAGAGATAGACATTCCCACATGTCCATAAGGCCCTACCACACACACAGAGATAGATGTTCCCACATGTCCGTAAGGCCTTACCACACACACAGAGATAGATGTTCCCACATGTCAGTAAGGCCTTACCACACACACAGAGATAGACGTTCCCACATGTCCGTAAGGCCTTACCACGCACACAGAGATAGACGTTCCCACATGTCCGTAAGGCCCTACAACACACACAGAGATAGACGTTCCCACATGTCTGTAAGGCCCTACAACACACACAGAGATAGATGTTCCCACATGTCTGTAAGGCCCTACCACACACACAGAGATAGACGTTCCCACATGTCTGTAAGGCCCTACCACATACACACAGAGATAGACGTTCCCACATGTCTGTAAGGCCCTACAACACACACAGAGATAGACGTTCCCACATGTCTGTAAGGCCCTACAACACACACAGAGATAGACGTTCCCCCATGTCTGTAAGGCCCTACAACACACACAGAGATAGACGTTCCCACATGTCCGTAAGGCCTTACCACACACACAGAGATAGACGTTCCCACATGTCCATAAGGCCCTACCACGCACACAGAGATAGACGTTCCCACATGTCAGTAAGGCCCTACCACACACACAGAGATAGACGTTCCCACATGTCCATAAGGCCCTACCACACACACAGAGATAGACGTTCCCACATGTCAGTAAGGCCCTACCACACACACAGAGATAGACGTTCCCACATGTCCATAAGGCCCTACCACGCACACAGAGATAGACGTTCCCACATGTCAGTAAGGCCTTACCACACACACACACACACAGAGTACCTACTTTTTCCAGGAGCGGTAGCCATGTCGTGACAAGGTGAAGGTTTTTCAGGCAAAGCCAGTCTCCATTCCGGGAGCATTCTCTGAGTGTAGCTAAGGCCACATCAGCCTGCCCCTGACCCATGGAGATCTAGACAGACAGAGGGGGGAGGCAGGTGGAGAGAGGCAGTGGGATAGAACATTTGATTTTTCATTGCAATTTCTCAGAAGTAAGTGGACAGATAATCTGTTTCAATATTTAAATCCATCTCCTCAGCAGAAGAAACATGGAAATACTTGCAAATAGGGATTCCCGATGTGAATTTTATCAAAATAGTTCAAACACAGAAGCTAGTAACTCGTTGCTAATCTGATTTATATGTATATGTAACTGAATAGAACTGTAACTGAACTAGAATAATGGTATATGCAGCAGCAATAACAGTGTAAATGGCGTGTATTTCTTTAGTGCCCCATATATAGGTTGGTTGGCTGTAGGTACAGTGGAAATGGTAAAAGGATGTATTTTCTATTAATGGTCTAAATATTCTTAGATAAAACAGACATTATTTGGTTAAATAATTAAAACTGTGAGCTGATTGTGGGAAGAGTTGCCTACTAAAAAGACAAATATATCAACTCAGAGACCAAAATAGAATATATCATATAAGTTGTAAATAACATCTATGACATTTTCCCTTTCTTGATAATTCTTTGGCAAGAGGTCTTGTCAAAGTCATTTAAAAATACAACTCAAACTGTAATGAAGAAACATGTCAGGCAAAACTATCATATGGCTCGTGGATGTGTTCTCAATAGTTTTATACAGTGGATGGGGTCAGTGGTATATGGCACAGAGGCTCCTGTGTATCACACTTTGACTACACAGACAAGAAATACATTTATTTACAATAGATCTGATTTTGGTATTCTGTTGAAAATATATATTTGTTAAATTACTATTTCCCATTTAATCCGGCCTTTACCTCATGATAGTTGTCCCTGCCCATAGTTTCTGCCGCTAGTTCTGCAAGCTCCTGGGACGGGTCCGCCCCCGGAGAGATGATGATCAACACCGGCTCCCATTCCAATGTCTCAGTGTAGAGACGGCGCAGGTTCAGAGGAGGGGGAGAGAGCTCCTTCATACCTGCAGAGAAGAGGGGGAAGGGAAAAGAATGACGGGTGTGAATGACAGATCTGTGAGAGTCTTTCAACATTTAATTTAACGTTGAAATGTTGCTCAAAGTCAAAGTGACTGGGTGTGCTGCACAGAGAGGACAGACAAAATGTTAAAAAAAAAGAGAGCAGGAAACAAGAAGTGTCCGTTAGTGATAGTAAGTAGCAGCAAAGGGGCAATAAGTGAGGGCAGATGGCAACGACGGAGACACAAGCGTGGCAGATAAAGGAAGCGGAAAAAAAGACTGCGAGACAGAGAACAGGGAGGGGTAGACGGTGCCTAAAGGGGAATTACGGGGAAAAGGGAAAAAAATATATAAGAAGAGGTAGAGCAGAAGAGAGGCGTTGATAAAGAAAGAGTGAGGGGGCACAGGAGGAAGAGACCGAGTGAGAGAGATTAGGCGCGTGATGTGCTGTGCATACTGAGTGCTAGGTATGCAGCAGTATTCACCACACATAGCAGAAGAATACCTTGTCAGCCCCCTGGTGTTGAGAAGCCAGGCTCTTGTGTATGTGCTTAAGTGCATGTGTGTGTGTCTGCATGTGTGTGTGTGTGTGTGTGTGTGTGTGTGTTTCCTCACTGAGCATTAGGCTCTAATCCTGCTGTAATATAGTGAATGATATATCTGATATGGGTTAATAGTGACACACAAGCAGCAATACAGGCTCACACAGTGTGAGAGGCTTTGTGAGAAATTCCACTGTGACGTTGTTCACACATGTATTAGCAGATATCACACACACACACACACACACACACACACACACGCACACACACACAAGACCTTGTGTGTGTGCACGTATGTGTACTTGCACTGTGCAAGTACACATACGTGCACACACACACGGTCTTGGTTGAGAACATCTCAGTGCGAACTTTTGCTGCATCACTATGGCAACACTAAGAAAAACAGTCATCTGACCACATGGCTCGAGATGTTTGACTACAAAAAAAAAGGTTGCATTTACAGAACACGCGCGCGCAGAGTTGCAAACACATCCACCTTTGACACGGGCAGGTATTCAGTATTCCTGCTGCAGACCAGCATGCTCTGTCTGTGAATAGCAGAGTTCACCTTGGCTTCTGTGACCCACAATCAGGGAAGAGAGGAGCCTTCAAAAAGAAAAGGCTATAGTCTCCCTCTGGTTGGACACTGATTAGTGGAGGAAACACTGAATGGCTAAGAATTAATGAGCGGACCCGTAGTCGCACACACCACTTGACATTACAGAGATTGACAGGATGCATCTGCATATGGATTGTTAAAACGAAAAGGCCGTCTTCTTCGTTGGTTGATTGATACGAAAAAGAACGACACAGAGGGATGCTTTTTATGTATGTGTGAAAGAGGGTTTGTATTTTTGAAAAGTAGAGAGAGCATGCCAGTGTGTGTGTGTGTGTGTGTGTGTGTGTGTGTGTTCACCCAGGCATGCCTGTGTGCGTGAGCAGTGCCCATTGAGTCAGATTAGCTGTAAGAGGATTACAGACCATGCCTCATTAGCATACTGATTTACCGCCAAAAACACATACACATACACACAGAATCTTCTTCTCTCCTGTTCTTTTTTTATCTGTATGTCTCTCTCTATCTCTCTCCCTCTCTTGTTCTCTCATTCGGACAAACACCCTCCGCACATCCACACACTATGCCTTCAATCAATGGGTTCACTTGGCGTTCAAGGAGTGTGAGGACTATCTCTTCATCAAAATAGCGTAAGCGTCTGTTGTATTTGTGTGAGAGCGAGAATGTGGGGATCCTGGGTTGACGTCACCGGGGGGGGGGCAGGAGTAACTCAGAGACTGTTGTTTTGTGAAGGCAGAGGATGGACAGCTGGGAGTGAGGGAGCGGAGGAGCGCACCGGTAGCCAATGACACAATCAGGACGAGGATAAGACGGGGCCTCTCCGAGACTCGAGTGTGGGGAAATTATTAATGTTTTCTGTTGTTCCACACGCAGGAGTCACGAGTCAGCGCACGAGCACCTCACGAGTCGGCACCCGACCCTCCGCCAGAGTTCAGTTAGAGAAACTAAGGACTCCACCGACGGCCACGGAGCTGCGGAACTGACGGCGGAGCTTTGCACTTTTTCCCCCTCCCCCCCCTACCTGTCTCTCACGAAATAAACACCCTGATTCAATCTCTCTCGCCCTGTCGTGCCTTCGCGTTTGGGTCCAGCCGTACACCGATCCTGACAGAATTTCCCCACCGTTGAAACCATGGACCCAGCGAGCCCGGAGACTCTTCGCGATGCTCTCAGCGCACAGGGAGCACTCATCGGGAAGCACGACCGGGAGCTCAGCGACGTCATGGAGACCGTACAGACCCTGGCCCAGAGCGTACAGCAGCTAGTGACACAGGTAGCACAGTTAGCAGTAAGCCCTCCGGTGTCCCACGTGAGTACCCCATCCGTCTCCTCCCACCCCGTGCCCGCTAGGGAACCTATGGTTCCTCTCCCAGAGCCGTACTCTGGGGAGCCGGGTTCGTGTGGTCGGTTTTTATTGAACTGTACCCTCGTGTTTGACCTGCAACCCCAGAGCTACGCTAGCGACCGGGCTAAGATAGCTTTCTGTATTAACCTGCTGCGGGGTAGAGCGGCCCAGTGGGCCACGGCTTTGTGGGCTGGCCGCTCGGCCATGTTACGATCCTTCGATGAGTTCTCCGCGGAACTCCAGCGGGTGTTTGACCACCCCGTCCGCGGGCAGGACGCCCTGAACCGGTTGTTCTCCCTGAGGCAGGGATCCAGCTCCGTGGCCGACTACGCGGTTGAATTCCGGATTCTGGCGGCGGAGTGCGAGCCGGACGAGCGGACGCAAATGACCCTGTTCACTAGGAACCTAGCGGGGGCCCTGAAGGACGAATTAGTTTCGCGTGAGGAACCCACGTCACTAGAGCACTGTATCTCGCTCGCGTTGCAGCTAGACAATCGGATTCGAGAGCGTAGACGGGAACGAGGATACCAGACCCCGAGACGCGACCCGGTCGCGGGCCCAAGCTCCGGTACTCCGGAGACTCCGACCGTGGAGGAGCCCATGCAGCTGGGGCGAGCTCGGTTATCCTCGGCCGAACGTCAGCGACGTATGCAGCACCAGCTCTGCTTGTACTGCGGGCAGGCAGGACACTATGCGGCCACATGCGGGGGGTCCCCAAAAGGACGAGCTCACCAGTAGAGGAGCGCCTTCTGGTGAGTAACACTTTGTTTCCGCGCTCTCCCGTTCGGTTCTCACTCCCCGCTGTCCTAAGAATTAACTCCCAGTCCCTTTCCCTACCTGTACTCATCGACTCGGGGTCAGATGATAATTTCTTGGACACTGACATTGCTACCCAGGCGGAGCTACCCCTCGTGCCTCTACCGCGTCCGAGGTCGGTCCACGCACTGGACGGCGGGTTGATTGCAAGGATTACGCATCGCACGGCGCCTTTGACACTCACGGTCTCGGGAAACCACAGTGAGACTATTCAGTTATATCTTATCCCCTCCCCCGTGTCCCCAATAGTCTTGGGGATCCCATGGTTGCAACTGCACAACCCCCAGTTGAACTGGACCACCCTGTCCATCTCCGGTTGGAGTGTAGCATGTCACGCCCGTTGTCTCCGGGGGGCCGTTCCCGGACCTCAGCAGTCCAAGGCGCGTCTATTTACACCAGACTTGACCTCCGTACCGCCCGAGTATCGGGACCTCTCCCAGGTTTTCTGTAAAGAGTTGGCGCGTACCCTACCCCCCCACCGTCCTTATGACTGTGCAATCAACCTACTGCCCGGGGCCCCGCTCCCCACCAGCAAATTATTCAGTATATCCCGTCCTGAACGTACAGCCATGGAGACTTATATTCACGAGTGCCTGGGGGGTGGGTTGATCCGGCCATCTTCCGCTCCATTGGGGGCAGGGTTCTTTTTCGTAGGGAAGAAGGACGGTTCGCTACGACCATGTATCGACTACCGAGGCCTGAATCTCATCACGATCAAGGACAAGACCCCGCTTCCTCTCATCGATCCCTCCTTTGAACCCCTGTGCCACGCTGAGATATTCACCAAACTGGATCTCCGGAACGCCTACCACCTGGTCAGGATCAGGGAGGGGGATGAATGGAAGACCGCCTTCAACACCCCACTCGGACAGTTCGAGTACCTGGTCATGCCGTTTGGACTGACCAACGCACCTGCCACGTTCCAGGCCCTAATGACCGACCTGTTCCGAGACATGCTGAACCGGTTCGTGTTTATTTACTTGGATGATATTCTGATTTTCTCCCCCTCTCTCGCAGACCACCGACAGCACGTACGGCTAGTGCTCCAGCGGCTGATGGAGAACAAGTTGTACGTGAAACCAGAGAAGTGCGAGTTCCACACCCCCTCCGTCAGCTTCCTCGGCTACGTGATTGCTCGGGGACAGCTGGAGCCGGATCCCGCCAAGATCAAAGCAGTGGCAGACTGGCCGTCCCCCGGTGACCGCAAGGAGCTCCAGCGCTTCCTCGGGTTTGCCAACTTCTACCGACGCTTCATTCGTGATTATAGTAGAGTGGCCGCCCCGTTGACTCGACTCACCTCCACAAGGATCCCCTTCACTTGGGACCCCGAGGCAGCCAGGGCGTTTACCAGACTCAAGGCCATGTTCACCAGCGCCCCCATCCTGAGACATCCAGATTCAAACCTCCAGTTTGTGGTGGAGGTCGATGCGTCGGACACCGGTGTCGGAGCGGTCCTGTCCCAGCGAGCTCCCTCCTCACAGAAACTACACCCGTGCGCCTTCTTCTCCCGGCGACTCAGCCCCGCGGAGAGGAACTACGACGTCGGAAACCGCGAGCTGTTGGCGGTGGTGCTGGCCTTGCAGGAGTGGAGGCACTGGCTGGAGGGCAGCAAGCACCCGTTCCTGATCTGGACAGACCACCGGAATCTCGTCTACCTTCGTGCGGCCCGAAGGCTCAACCCTCGCCAGGCCAGGTGGTCATTGTTCCTCGGCCGGTTCGAGTACACCTTGTCTTACCGTCCGGGAAGCCGGAATGGGAAACCAGACGCGCTTTCCCGGATCCCCTCCCAGACGGACAGCCCGGAGCCAGCTCCCATCGTCCCTCCCTCCTGTGTGGTGGGGGCTGCGAGGTGGGAGATCGAGACGACGGTCCAGAGGGCCCAGCAGGATTGTCCGGGTCCGGGGGGGCCCCCAGGGTGACTGTTCGTCCCGCCGGCCGTCCGGTCGGAGGTTCTGCAGTGGGGGCATTCTTCGACCTTGACCTGCCACCCAGGAGTTCGACGTACCCGCATCTTCCTCGGTCAGCGGTTCTGGTGGCCAGGGATGGGGAGGGACGTAAGGGAGTTTGTGGCGGCTTGCTCGGTTTGCGCCCGGAGCAAGGCCTCACACCAACCGGCCGCAGGACTACTGCAGCCATTGCCCATCCCAGGCCGGCCATGGTCGCACATCGCGTTGGACTTCATCACCGGTTTACCACCCTCCGAAGGTAACACTGTAATCCTCACCATTATTGATCGGTTCTCCAAGGCCGTACACTATGTCCCCCTCCCCAAGTTACCCTCAGCCTTGGAGACCGCGAAGCTCCTGACTAACCATGTTTTCAGACTTCACGGGATTCCCCTGGATATTGTCTCAGACCGGGGGCCCCAGTTCACGTCCAGCGTGTGGAGCGCCTTCTGCAAGGCCGTAGGGGCCAAACCCAGTTTATCGTCCGGTTACCACCCCGAGACTAATGGACAGACCGAGCGGGCCAACCAAAATCTGGGTGCGGCCCTCCGCTGCGTCGCAGCGCAGCAACCCTCCGCCTGGAGCACGTTCCTGCCATGGGTGGAGTACGCCCACAACTCCCTCTCGTGTTCCGCTACCGGTATGTCCCCGTTTATGTCTTGTTACGGTTTCCAACCCCCCCTATTCCCAGCCCAGGAGGAGGCGGTGGCAGTCCAGTCGGTGGAGGAACACCTCCGGAGAGTTAGAGCAGTCTGGAGGGAGGCGAGGGCAGCCCTCACCCGGTCGTCGGCGAACAACAAGCGGCTGGCAGACCGTCATCGCTCCCAGGCACCGGTGTATGAGGTAGGACAGAAGGTGTGGCTGTCAGCTCGGGACCTCCCTTGGCCGACGGAATCACGTAAGCTGACCCCCCGTTATGTAGGTCCTTTTCCCATCGCCAGGATTATTAACCCCACCTCGGTCCGGTTGACACTCCCAGAAGCAATCAAGATTCATCCTACATTCCATGTCTCTCTCCTCAAACCTGTTTCAGAGAGTGACCTCAGCCCTCCGGCCGTTCCCCCTCCACCCCCCCGGCTCATCGACGGCCATCCAGCGCACACGGTATCTAGGATACTGGACGTCCGGCCCAGAGGGCGGGGGTTTCAGTACCTCGTGGACTGGGTTGGATATGGTCCAGAGGAGCGTTCCTGGCTCTCCCGCCGACTGATTTTGGACCCTTCACTGATCCAAGACTTTTATAGGGAGAACCCGGGCAAGCCCGGGGGGACGCCAGGAGGCGTCCGTTGAGGGGGGGGTACTGTGGGGATCCTGGGTTGACGTCACCGGGGGGGGGGCAGGAGTAACTCAGAGACTGTTGTTTTGTGAAGGCAGAGGATGGACAGCTGGGAGTGAGGGAGCGGAGGAGCGCACCGGTAGCCAATGACACAATCAGGACGAGGATAAGACGGGGCCTCTCCGAGACTCGAGTGTGGGGAAATTATTAATGTTTTCTGTTGTTCCACACGCAGGAGTCACGAGTCAGCGCACGAGCACCTCACGAGTCGGCACCCGACCCTCCGCCAGAGTTCAGTTAGAGAAACTAAGGACTCCACCGACGGCCACGGAGCTGCGGAACTGACGGCGGAGCTTTGCACTTTTTCCCCCTCCCCCCCCTACCTGTCTCTCACGAAATAAACACCCTGATTCAATCTCTCTCGCCCTGTCGTGCCTTCGCGTTTGGGTCCAGCCGTACACCGATCCTGACAGAGAAGAGACCAAAAAAAGTGACACATGTGCTTGCTGGGAATTAGCTCACAGAGAAAGAAAGACATGTACTTTTAAAGAATAGCGCTAAGAGAGATGAGCGGTTCGGCACTCACAAACAGAGCAGTGCATAAAGCAACTTTTAACGGAGACACATTGTCACACACACACACAAAGGCCGGAGCGTCATCCTAAAGGGTTATTCTTTTACTTTTTCTACATTGGAGAAAAGCTCTCATCGTTGGTGCAGTTGGCCGCCTTGTGATCTGAACATGGTGAGTTTGAGCCTAACACGGGGCAGGGGTTCTAGGAAAATGAATTATGGAGAAACAACTAATAACTAATGGAGAAGGTTACTGCACAGCCAATGTGGTGCAAATGTAATACTCACCTTCACTGATGGACACCCCCAAACACTGATGTACTGATACAGACACACACACACAGAGGCTGCAGTGTGCCCCTCAATGAGCCGGGGCTATTATTAGAACTATAGAGCAGCTGCACAACAGCTGACACTTAGTTTCAGTCAATAGAGCGTTTGCTATCAGTAGGAAGCAAGGCAGTCAGAGTATGGTGGCTCATCAAAGTGCTCGCTCCCTCTCCGTCTATATCTTCTCCCTTCCATCCTTTTTTGTCACCACTTCTTTTCCGCTGGGGCTTTTTTTTTATGTCGTATCAAAACCACTTGTGAAACATTTTTAGAGTGGATTTAGTTTAAAGAAAGCAACTCAAGGTGTAGCTGCCATTGTGACTGTGTGCTCATTTCCCAGGGCGGACTTTGTTAGGTAGTTTGAGTAATTTATTCACCTGATTACATGCTGACAAAAGCAGTTTTTAACCACACTAGCAACATGGCAATCTTCCAGTTTGGAGTTTGGTAGAAACATTCATGGGTTCCAGAGGATTAACATCATGAGCTTCGGTGATCCCTGTTCTTAACTTCTCACCAATGTGAGGATGGCTTTTCTTTACTTTATGAAACTGCCTTGACTACTTGATCGATTGTCATAACATTTGGTGGAGATACCCAAGACACCCAGAGGATAAATGCTGACAGGGGAAAAGTACCCTTTTGTGTAAGTTGAACTTCATTGAAGAGATTGTACCTTCTTGATTCTTGTTGTTCTGATTCTTGTTTGTACTCATGGTGGAATGCACTTATTGTAAGTCACTTTGGATAAAAGCGTCAGCTAAATGAAATGTAATGTAATGTAAGAATTGACTGAACTTGAAAACGCATAATTTATTAAGCACATATTTCTGTTATCATTTAGTGTCAGGAGATTTGCTTAAGAATGAAAAATCTACCGCCAATGTCAAAATTATTATAATTTTTTTAACAGAGATCTCAGTATCACCACACGATAATAAACAACAGTGGAAACACAAACGGGGCTGCACGGTGGTGCAGTGGCTAGCACTGTCACCTCGCGGCAAAAGGGGGCCGGGTGTGATCCCCAATCCCGGTCCTTCTGTCTGGAGTTTGCGCGTTCTCCCCGTGGCAGTGTGGGTTCCCTCCGGGTTCTCCAGCTTCCTCCCACAGTCCCAAGACATGCAGCTCAGGTTAATTGGAGCCTCTAAATTGCCTTGAGGTGCGAATGTGAGTGTGAATGGTTGTCTGTCTCTACACTGGGGACTGTCTGGTGTTGGAGGAGTAATGTTTCCAAATACAAGTTCAGCCATCGACATTCATTCAGTAGTATTTCATTATTTGTTGTGCATCTTAAAGTCTCAGTCCAGGATCTCTCCTGCTCTCTTTGTTTGTTTTAGTCTCTCCACACCTCACTCATCCACACACTTTCACCACTGACTCAACAGACTTCTTTTGTTGTAGTTAAATTCTGTGTCTTGTGTTTCCCTTCCACCTACGCTCCCTGTATTTTGTTATGCTTTGGCGCTGGGTCATGCCACAGAGCATCCAGGGTTGATTATAGCCTTTCTGTGAGTATTTCAGTGTGCAGACCCACTGCTGCAATTGAGTATAAAGACTGTTATTGTTATTCATTTATTTTGTTCCCATGATTAAAAGGTTTTTATGGCCTCTCTGGCACAGTAGGCAGCACATCCCTCTAATAATGTGAAGGTTGTGAGTTCAATCCTCAGACGGGGCAGTTGTTTTACTGCTGTTGCTATGAGCCATACAGAGGGAGGGCCATGTCCATATTCTTGGACAGGGTTATTGTAGCTGTTGTGAGAGTAATGCGGTGTACAGATACACTGCTGCAATTGATTACACAGTCTGGATTGCTTTTCTTTGAGTTTTTTCCATGACTGCGTGAGTTGTAGCGGCCTTGTTGGTGCAGTAGGCAGCGCGTCAGTGTCATAATCTGAAGGATGTGAGTTCAAGCCTCAAATTGGATGAACAGGTGATTTAAAATAAAGTACAGTGCATGTACACCTGCATTAGAATAAAAACATACAGATAATGGTATAGTAGTTAGGAAGCTGTGCAACGAGCAAAAATAACAACCTTTAGTTAAGATAATTTTGTTTAAATGAAGAATGAAACAGTAAAATCATTGTAACTAATCAAGTTAATCCACAGTTTCAAATCACATAGTATCATAATCTGAAGGTTAGGAGTTTGAGTGTGACTTGGGGCTAACATTTTATTAAAATGAATCATATGTAGATCAACTACAGACACATCCTGAAGATTCTCCATAGAAAATGTTTAATGGGTCTCAATGACAGCCCCATTGGTGATTTCACTGGGATGTGGCTATATTTCTTTAGTTAAGAGCTATTACCTGAATATTTAAGAAAAGCTTATTTGGTTGTTGCCTCAAACATAAAAAGAGCCTAAAAAAAGACTCAATATCACTGGCCACTGTTACCTGATGACATCATAAACTCATACAGTTTACTGTCAGAAGCAATTGGAAGAGCGAAATGTAAATTCTATTTCGGGGTGGGTTTTCTCATTAAAATAGTGAATGTTTGGCCTTGAGTTATTGTTTATTCCTAATGAATATTCATATGACAAAGATGCTGACACCCAAAGCACATCATTTCCCCAAGGTTAACACACCCAGTAAGGCTTTTTAAATTCCTTGTGTGTATTTGGTATATACACAGGAGGCAGGTGCAGGCCCAGAAAATAAAGGATATAATGTGATCTTCTCCAAAATACAACATTTTATTAACTAATTAAAGTTATAATATAAATGTTGTGCTATGTAAGCGGTTTGAATAGTAGGAACAATTCATATTTCCATTAAGATGATCAGGTAGGCAGACTTTGGACAACCCAGAATGTACTTTGCACAGTAAGCTGTTGTTTTGTTTTGTAAATGTGGTGCACATGGTTTAATTTAGTAAACTTCTAAATACAATGTTTTTTTCTTCATTTTTTTAAACTTGCAAGCTAAATTGTCTGTAATATTAGTGACTAATTGGATTGTAAGCAGCTCAAAAACTGCTAAATACACACACACACACACACACACACACACACACACACACACACACACACACACACACACACACACACACACAAATTTACCTTGATGGACAGATGAATGTTCATGCTCTTATTGAGATGACAAAACAATCCTATATAGCTAATAAAAGCTGAATCTATAAACCTAACACCATCCAAAGTCAATTAGCGTGTTTTGTCAGACAGCACACGCAACTAAACATTTGTTTCATACACACACATTAACACCTGACATCCATTAGCAGCATCCCAGATACTGCAGTCGGAAGCAGACACACAATGCACCAAAAGGATTATCTGGACTAAATGAATGAGCTCATTAAGCACAATAAACTAGCCCTCATTATTACTGTGTGTGTGTGTGTGTGTGTGTGTGTGTGTGTGTGTGTCTGTTTATGTAGCCTTTACTCAAGGTATGTGACAACTCACAGTGTTGAAAAACACATTACGAAAAGAGATGGAAAGGACTATTGGAGGGAGAAAAAAAAATGACACCACTGTCAAGAAGTGGATAAGTATGGCTCAGAGATCCAACATAAAAGCTCTGTTTGGGAAGATTTGGCTTGAGTGGAGTGTGAAGGCAGAAGGTGGTTGTGAAAAACATTTTTCTACCGAGCTGAATGACTGGAGAAGCAGTTTATCAAAAGCAGTAGATGAGGATTTAGTCATGATGTTTACAGCTCATTATTCAGAGAGTAATCACAATCAAATTCAGAAGGGCAAATATTTACTGAACCTTCATCAGAACAAAACAAGTTCACATTTTTCAGCAGCTCATCAAGCGCAACTTGCTTTGTACGGAGCAGAGCGTCTGTTTATTTGTTGTTTTGTTTCCTTCAACATCTGCAGTGAACGCTGAAGGTGTGCATGAGAAATGGATTGTGTGTAATTCATTCATGTGATACTCGTATAGGTCTGACCGAGTGAGAGCAAATAAGGAAGTGTTACGTGTCAGAGTTGTGTATCCCTTCCCCTCTTATTTTTCCCCACAGATCCCAATCTGTTGATTGGTAACCACCTGCGAAGGCCAATCAGCAGAGCGGCGGCCATGTTAAAAGGAGGAAGCCAGAAGAGTTCGGGGGCGTTTCCTTCGGTCTGGCTATGCACCTGTGGAGGCTGGTGTTCAGAAAGGTTTGTGGTGAGAGGTTGAGGACAGTACAGTAAGTTTGGGGTACCCTGTACATTGGTGCAAGCACGTAGGTACTTTGTGTCTAGTACACTAGGTTATTGGTTGGTGCTACCTGTGTTCGTTTTGGTCAATCCTTTTTTAGAGAAGCTAGAGAAGCCATTTTGTTTGTTTACTTTCCAGAGGTAGTCAGTCAGGCCTAGTTTTGTTATCCTTGGTTCTGTTTGTTTGGCACGACCACCACTGTCCCAATCTCTCCCACTTCGTAGAGAACCTTTTGTGTTTTGTTTGCCTCCTCTGTTTTGAATAAATCTTATTTGATAAACGTTCCAACTACTTTTTACTTTCTTTCACTTATTATTTGGCTGTCACGTGTTCGTCCTCTCCCTTATCCCCTAGACGCAAAAGGGGACGTAACAGGAAGGAATATCAATAAAGACAAGACCAATTTCCAGAACATTTAGTGGGCAGTGTGATTATGCCATATGAATGTGATTTATTTGTTGTGGTTGTTCAGTGGGAAATTGTGAATAATAATAATTTTGTTTTATGTGTTTTCTGGTCCATGTCAGTAGAACGGTCATAAGCTTAACTGAAGCCGACTTAGGCAGCATTGATCAAAATAATAATAAAAACAAATATGAAGAGCTGTAATGTGAAACACTTACCCAGGGCCTGGGTGGCAAACGCTGCCATGGAACTCTGGAGTCGGTCTGGTCTGACTGCCTGAACCAATAACAGCTGGGTAGGGCGGGACAGAGGAGAGCAAAGAGAGAAACAACAGCTGTCCATTAAAAAGAATATGACACAATTTGGATACATAATCAAATTCACAAAACACAAAGTAAATGATGAAGTCAAGTGTGTGTATACTTGACTTTTGTGATAAGTGGCACATACACTGCAGCTGGATATAAACTGGAACACATTTGGAATGTTTATGACAGCGCGCCGGCATCATCATCAAGCGGAAGCGGAAATGCCTCCGAAAAAATCGGCGAAAGAGTTCGCTACTGATGAGGAATACGTTACTGTTAATGTCCTAACAGGAATGTTAGAACAGCAGAACGTTTTCTTTAAAGACATGATGGATCTCCAGGAAAAGAACTTCAAAACATTTTTACAACTATTCATGGAGACAACAAACAAGCGAGTCGACGACCTCGTAAAAGACTTCACGGAATATAAACAGAGCCTGGACTACACACAAACGCAGGTAGATAATCAGAAAAAGACCAGCGACGAGATTACAACAATGTGCAGAGATGCACGCAGAGACATAAACACGGTATGCGAATCTGCACTATCACTGAATGGTAAAGTTGACTATCTCGAGGGACAGTCCAAAAGGAACAACATCATTATTGACGGCATTCCGGAGTCTCAACGTGAAAGCTGGGAGGAAACAGAGAACAAGGTCCGCCGGACTCTAGCTGAAAAGTTGGAAATGGACGAGGAACGGATCGAGGTGGAGCGAGCCCACAGGACTGGTGATCCGACAACAGCAGGAGACCGACACAGACAAATCGTCGTCAAGTTTTTAAGATTGAAGGACAAGGCGGCTGTTATGGCAAGAGCAAACATGCTAAGAGGCACGAGCATCTACCTTAACGAGGACTACTCTGAGGCCGTAAGGCTGAAACGAAAGGAACTCATTCCAATCATGAAAGCTGAACGGTCAAAGGGAAACATTGCCTACATCCGCTATAATAGACTCATTGTCCACCCTCCCTCCCAAAGGACTGTAGGAGGGGAAAGATCAGCCAAGAATACGGGTTCGTAATTTCGGGAGGACACACACACACTCTGGACTGAATATTAATCATCCTTCACCATATTGATGTCAACACTTCCCAAGAAAGGGCTAAAAATAGCTCATGTGAACATATGTAGCTTAAGAAATAAAGTTCAAGATATAGATAACTTGTTAACGACTAACAAAATTCATATTCTAGCCATCTCTGAAACTCATCTAGATAATACATTTGATGATGCTACAGTGGAGATACAAGGATACAGCATTTATAGAAAGGACAGGGACATCTTTGGGGGAGGAGTTGCAATGTACATTCAGAGCCACGTCCCTGTTAAGCTAAGAAGGGATCTAATGTCATGTGATGTGGAAATGCTATGGTTACAGGTTCACCTACCTCACCTAAAACCTATATTGCTGGGATGCTGTTACAGGCCACCAAGCTCTAGCAGTCAGTATCTTGATAATCTTTGTGAAATGTTTGATAGAGCATGCGATGAAAACAGAGAAATCTATGTCCTGGGAGACCTAAACATACATTTTCTTGCATCAAGCTGTCCTCTGAAAAAGAAACTTCTTAGTAGTACCAGTGCCTGCAATCTGATTCAGGTTATTAACCAACCAACCAGGGTGTTCACTAACAAAACAGGAACTGTATCATCCACATGCATTGATCACATTTACACCAATGCTGCTGAACTCTGCTCGAAAGCCGTATCTGTTTCTATTGGTTTTAGCGATCATAATTTAGTGGGCATATCTAGGAAGACTAAAGTTCCAAAGGCTGGGCCAAAAATTGTATATAAAAGATCGTACAGGGGTTTCTGTCGTGATTCATATGTGGATGATGTTAGTAAGATTTGTTGGTCTCATGTCAGTAAACAAAGAGACCCAGACACTGCGCTTAATGTTTTCACTAAACTGTTGGTTCCAGTTATGGATAAACATGCACCTGTAAGGAGGCTGACTGTTAGAGCTGTTAGGGCTCCCTGGGTTGATGATGAATTAAAAGAATGCATGGCTCAGAGGGGTGATGCAAAAGGAGTGGCAAAAAGGTCAGGCTGCACATCTGATTGGCAAGTATATTGTAAACTGAGGAACTATGTCACTAAATTGAACAAAAAGAAGAAAAAATTGTATTATGAATCCAGGATTAATGACATAAAACATGATGGAAAGAAGCTCTGGAGCACCCTAAATGACATCATGGGCAGAAAGAGCAACCCGACTCCATCTTTCATTGAAGTGGAAGGGTCTTTTATAACTAAACCTGTAGATATTACCAATTATTTTAACGATTATTTTTCTGTCAAAGTCTGTAAACTCAGGCAGGAAATGCCAACACCATACTGTGAGCCATTGTATTCATGTATACAAGACAAAATAATGAATTACAAGAATTGCTCCTTTGAATTCTGTAATGTGACTATGGAAGAAGTGGAAAAACTATTATTGTCTATTAATAATGAGAAACCACCTGGTATTGATAACCTGGATGGGAAGCTATTGAGGATGGTAGCGGGCCATATTGCCACTCCCATATGCTACATCTTTAATCTTAGTCTTGACAGTACTATGTTTCCCCAAATCTGGAAAGAGGCTAAGGTAATCCCACTACCTAAAAATACTCGTACTGCCTTTACTGGCGCAAACAGTCGACCTATCAGCTTGTTACCTGTTATAAGCAAACTCTTGGAAAAAATTGTATTTAATCAGATACAATGCTACTTCTCAGCGAACAATTTGACAAGCAACTACCAGCATGCTTACAGGGAAGGACACTCAACATCCACAGCGCTCACTCAAATGACAGATGATTGGTTAAAATCTATTGATCAACAGAATATTGTAGGAGCAGTTCTATTAGACTTTAGTGCTGCCTTTGATGTCATTGATCATAGCTTGCTATTGAGGAAACTCAAGTGTTATGGCTTTACTCCATCTGCCATAGCATGGATCAAAAGTTACCTAACTAATAGGACACAGAAGGTTTTCTTTAACGGAAGCCTCTCAAATGCAAAACATATACAGTGTGGGATTCCGCAGGGTTCTTCACTAGGTCCACTGCTCTTCTCGATTTTTACAAATGATCTCCCACTTGTTTGTAAAAAAAGCCTGTGTGTCTATGTATGCAGATGATTCAACACTCTATATGTCTGCACCAACAGTTGAGGAAATCACCTCAACCCTCAACAAAGAGTGGCAGATGGTATTTAAATGGGTCTCCGATAACAAACTTGTCCTGAACATATCTAAGACTAAGAGCATTGTATTTGGAACAAAACACTCATTAAGATCTAAACCCAAGCTAAATCTGGTACTGAACAATGTTGCTGTTGAGCAAGTACAGGAAACAAAGCTTCTGGGTGTAACCTTAGACTGTAAATTATCATGGTCAAGACATATAGATTTACTGGTGCAAAAGATGGGGAGAAACATATCTGTAGTCAAAAGATGCTCTTCTTTTTTAACACCTCAACTGACCAAACAGGTCCTGCAGACTCTGGTATTGTCACACCTAGATTATTGCCCGGTGGTCTGGTCAGGTACCACAAAAATGAATCTAGGGAGGCTTCAACGGGTACAGAACAGAGCAGCTAGGCTTGCCCTTAAGTGCACACCAAGAGCCAACATAAACAACATGCATGACCAACTCTCCTGGCTGAAAGTTGATGTTAGGTTAAAGGCATCACTTCTTTCTTACATAAAAAACATTAATACATTACAAACCCCCGACTGTTTGTTTAGGCAGCTCACACTCAGCTCTAATGTGCACACATACCCCACCAGACATGCCACAAGTGGTAACTACACAATTCCGACAATCAAAACAAACTCAAAACAACGCACAGTAATATGTAGAGCTATGGTTGAATGGAACTCCCTTCCAGATCATATTTTAAAAACGCAGAACAAAGCTAGCTTCAACAAAAAAGTGAAGCGACACTTCATGGCTGCCTGAACTGGATCCTAGTATGTATTACTAAATTTTACTTTTATGTACTCATTTATTCTTTTTCCTTCTTTTTATCTGTTGTTTTGTATGTTGATTTCTTCTTTGTTATATGTTTTGTGTGGACCCCAGGAAGAGTAGCTGATGTCTTCGGCATCAGCTAATGGGGATCCTAATAAAATTAAAATTCAAATGTCGACGTCTAAAGGTGGATTACCAATGAATGAGTTGCAAATGCACAATGTGTTGGAGAGTTATGCAACTGTATGGAATATAGGCTACACATAGAGGAATTTGGCAAGAAAGTCTAAGAAAATTATGCAGCATAATCAGCATAGCAAAATCTGAACTCAGAAGGAGTGTTAATTAAAAAGGTTTCGCTACAATATAAAAAAAGCAGAAAATCTGTTTTGGCAGAATTGGGTGTGCACAATACTGTAGTCTCATTTTGAGTATAATAATTCCAGGGAAAAAAAGAGTGTGTTGCTATGTTTCACAGAAGAGCAAGGCAACATTAAATATGATTGATAAATGGTGGCGCTATCTGCACTGAACCCTTATAAGCTTTTTCCTGACCTATAGACTCACAACTGACAACAAGAGAAACAATCAAACAAAGATGAAAACACAGGAGCAGACTTTTGATGTACTCTGTAAATTATGAAACCTTGTTCCATTTGGCTGATGAAATAAGTGCTATTTGATTGAAAGCTGACCTGCTGGAAGGAAGAAATCTTCTTGGCAATAGAGGATGGGATTTCCTGTTCACACTGCGAGCTTTGCGAGAAGGACAGCCAAAGGTCTGAGTCACTCAAACACAGGGACTGGTAGAGGGCCGGGAATGTAGTCTGTGAAAGAGAGATGGCAAAAGGTAAAAGGGTGAGGGACAGGTCGAGAAATAATGTGAGATAAATATCTAATTAAGCTCAGTAAGGACTGCTTTACAGGTATTCTACTTCAGGTAGACGGGTCATATCAAGCTATTCAATTAAACAAAAAATAAATGACATAAATAAATAATTGCATCTGCAGCTGATGATGTAATAATATACACATGTTGTGTGTAAATCATTGTGGTTACTTTGAAAATGGCCACTGCCCCTTGCCTCTCCTGATCAATCCAAGATGGGAACTCCTGCCGAGAGAGGAGGCGTAAATCAGAGACAGAAATAGCACCGTGCTTTCAGAAAAAGAAAAAAAATCTGCTTTCTTACCTCTTTCTTAAACATTTCCCCAACAATGGATCCAGTGAACGCATCCCATTCCTACAGGAAAGAGTCACGTCAACATTTGGCAGATCCAAAGCTGAAGTTTGCTATATTTAATTTGTTACTGAAATCAGTATTCATGCAATCCTAAATATGCAGATACTATAAACTACAAAGATACTCACACTCTCCTGGAAGAGTTCGGGGTACATGCCTTTCACAAAGTGCATAGCAAACATCAACTGGTCAGCCTGAGGGAGAGAAAGGGAGAGAGAGAGATATACACAGCTGTGATATGCCACATATGAAAAACCCTATGTAAAATATACACACACACACATACATTTATATATACACACACACACACACACACACACAAAAAAAACCCAACGACTAACAAATAAAGTCATGGTAGAGCACAAAGTCGGAGCATCTCTTCTAGACCAAGAGCAAACACACTCATATTCCCATTGTATGATGTGCAGCTATATCTGTCTACAGGGCTTGTGAAGATTTGCTATATAATGACAACAAAACTACACTGGCTGTTGTATTATCCATATGTCTCTCATCCACTGGTGGAGTTTGAGAGAGATAACAGCAACATCAACTAAACAAGATACTTATTACACTCCCACCCACAAGAGTCCCCAATGGTTACAGAAAATAATGGAGAAAATATTGGAGAAAGACACAATTATACAGAGGGAAATAATGCAAAAAGCAATAATACGCACATTTAAACCCTCCTCTAATGCCACACTGCTTTCCAATCTTTACAAAATCATTAACAAGTACAACTTGTAAACAATTAAATGTAATCTTTTTTTACAGTAACCACGATATTGCAGCACAGCTAATCTGGTTCTTTGATTTCCTGCAGACATATTATTACGGATTCTCTAAACTCAACAGACAATGCACCTGCTATAATTCCCCTTAAAGTACAGCCACACTCTACTCATGTAAATCTAATTGTAAGCACTTAACAACTGGATACCAAGGACTAACTCAATTAGAAATAGCATGTAATGTAGTTGTGTGGCCATAATTCAGATGAGTGTGTTACTCTAATCAGATGGCTATATACAATAACTGCTACCAGATGTGGGCATTGTTACTGAAAAATAAGGTGCATTATGGAGACTAAGTAGTCTAAGCGTGAAAACTTCTTCTGCAACATGGTTCTTAATCACTCAGATGAGAAGACAATTTGGACTCTGAGTGGTCTTTGGCGTCCACCTTAAAGTGCATCTTAAATTATGATGTACTGCTAGCAACAATGCTCAAGTAATATCACGTAAGGAATAATGCAATAGTGAACATTTTCAATGCAATCCAACTGTGTTCCTCTTGTGTTCCACTGCCTACTTTTCCCAACATGGGGCCGAGCCACGTGGGACCCTTGTACACCAAACCATATGACCACGATATCCCTGTGTCAAGATGTTGCAGAAGGTGAGAGCATGGGAAACGGGTCAGGCAGTGTGCAACACTCACACCCACCGACTGACACAATACCCTTTCTTTTTTTTCCAAGCAATGTGATGGATTTCACTCTCACATTATGTTTAGTGTTTTATTTTCTATACCAGCTGTTGTAGGGATCAGCTCAAGGGGGTTTGATCTTAGAACTTGAAGTAGTGAAAATGGTTCAAGACAAGTGTAAGAGAAATGTTGAAAAAATAAAAAGGTTTCTAATAGCTTCTCTGAATTATTTGGTAGGCATCTCCACACATACAGTACAAGAACTGAGATAAACAAAAGAATCACTCCAATTTCTCTCGGCGTATATTCCATATACCAAAGAAAACTTCTTAACACATGTTTTCCTGAAAAGCTGTTCAGCTGGAGTATTGCAAGGATAACCTTCAGGCTACATCTGGACTAGAGCTCTTCACTACCGTGCCCTCTTTCCGAGCCTCTCCACTGGATAGGCTGGTGAAGAAAGCTGGCTCTGTGGTTGGTGCTGAACTGGAGTACACCACTTCAGTCGCCGACAAAAGGACCCTCACCAAACTGCTCACCATCATGGACAATGAAAGCCATCCACTCTACAGTGCCATCATTGGACAGAGGAGTCTTATCAGCTGGAGACTGCGCTCGCTGCCATGCAGAACTGATAGACTCTGTAAATCATTCATCCCTAGAGCCATACGACTGTACAATAACAAAACCTGTCAATCAAAGGTACCTCACCAGAAAACCTGGAGGCTTGGAGGCTTGGAGGCTTCTGGAAGAGCTTAGAGCGAGGAACCCCCAGCTATAAAACAGTTCTAATGACCTGCTCTTCTGAGATGGAACCGAATGGAGGCCATCTAAACTGGGTACAGTTTTAAACTCAACCAAAACACCAATACTATTTTTCATTTAGGGGAATGAGTGTAAGACAACTGTGTCTGTCGAGAATGAAAAAAAAAAGAAGAAAAAAAAGATGATGAATGATTTATATTTGTTCAATTTTGCCTGAACTTAATATGCAAGAACTTTCTTTGGCCTTCTGAATTGCTAATGTACTGTACAGGCAATATATTTAATTTATAAATCCTAAATGGATTCAGAATCATTACATTTCATTTCGCTGACGCTTTTATCCAAAGCGACTTACATGATATACAGTAGACCGTAGACACAGAAACGGTGAGCAATTAGGGTTAAGTGTCTTGCAAGGACACAATGACATGGACTACCGGAGCTGGGGATCGAACGACCGATCCTCTGATTGAAAGTTGGACCTGCTAACCACTCAGCCACAGTCGTCCTGTGTGTGGGCCCATAGACAGCCAATTACAATGAGACACAACCGAGAGGAACCTATTGTTATAAATTAAGATATTAATGTCATAAACTGAGCTAACCTTCTGTAGTTTTATGGACCCCAATGTAAAAATTGAATCTCTCATCTACTCTATACTGACTCGTGGAAAGTGAAACTCACCGCCCTGATCTCTTTGGTCCTTTTGGAAAAGAATTAGGCGCTGAACAGCTGATAACCATTTGCCGCTCGTTTGAGGTGATTGTAAACAATACTCAGGTAAGATGGCGGACAGTCCTCCCATGATTATGTCACATCATCTGTTTTATAGCTATGAAGGAAACAGGCATATCCTATGCAAAAGACTTTTATCAGGTGCGGCTCACAGCATGGATGCTAGGGAACCGAGGGCTTCTCATTTGGCAGCTACGGCTCCGCCATCCTTTCTGTGCGCTGGTGTGAGACTAATTGATCACCGTATTATAGTAACTGGAATCATTATGTATCGACTGATTAATTCACATGCAAGTAAATTAAGTTGAGCATCATCCCTTTAAAGGGTTCCCATTTGTCCAAATGTAGTAACGTTTTACATTATGCATAAAAATGTTACTACATTATGTGCTCATGGTTTTAATAAATTATGGGCTGATTCTTACATTATGAGCTTTTAATACATATAAATTGTGACATTATCCACAGCTATTACTCTATGAGTTACTACACCCCTTTGAGTCATTTATAATTTTGAGCTATAAAAAGAATAAAAAAATGACTTGTCCCAAATGTCTTAATGAATTAATCACGTTTTCATTTCAATGTATCAATTAAAAGAATGCGATTAAATCTCAATTATTATTATATGGGAAAATCAAGGCAGTATAGTTAAACACTGAAAATATTGTTGATCAGGATACTTATTTGGAGAAAACTAAAAGCTGTTCAAAATATACAACATCTCATTATAAGTCAAATTTCATGAGCTGAACAAGTTTACATTCATACATAAAAAAACAATCTTTGCGGTTGAGGTTCACTAATATATATTTGGAGTAACCCTGAGTCTTAATCAAATGTTGATGTGTCGAGCCATGCTCAATCAATACCTTATTGAGCTGAATCAGTTTGTGGTGGAATTCAACACACATCTGAGTGAAAACCATGGCAATGGAAAACACAGATATTCCAATAATATGGGATGGTTCTTTCTACAAAGAATATATATATATTAGGATGTTTTCGAATATCGTCTCCTCTCAAATTGTCCTCTTCTCTATTCTCCCAATATGCTGCCCTCATTTTGTGTCCTCATTATCCACCTTTATCTTTGCACTACCCCCCCCCCCCCCCCCCCCCCTCTTCTGCAGCACAGATAGGGTGTGTTGACAGGAGCACTGATAATGTAGTCCCATGTTTCCTCTGCTAATGACTGGACCGCTGCTGTCGACATGTTTGTGTGTATGCACGTGCGTGTTAGTGTGCAAGTGTCGGGTTTAAAGCCTTTAGTTGTGATCAGCAGTTAACAGCCACCCCCACTGCCTGAAATTACCATTACCATTCAGGCAACACACACACATGCACACGCACACGCACACGCACACACAAACACACACACACACAAAAGACAGAGAAATTACATTTACCATTTACTGCCTGATCGATGCAATGACTGCTCTGCTGGTCAATATTTTACACTTCATTACTGTGTAAGTTGCAGAGGTTTGATTGTATACGTGTGTAAATGTATGTGTTTAGGTCTAGAGAATCAATTATACCACAAAACTACTTTGTATTACAAAATCACAGGAAGAGAACAACCAACCCAGTTACTAGTAAACTTAAAGTTTTGAAGCTTAAAGCTTGCATTCTGATTGGCTGAAAGGCCGGACCAAAGACATTGTGATAACAGTGGTGGAGACAGGTTTAGAGAAGTAAAGCAGCAGTATGAAGGTGAAGAATCCAACATTCCATAATAATACTTACACTTTTCTTGGATAAATCTTAATATTTGTTGGAGGTACTTGTTGTATTTTAGTTATTCAGTCCATATTTGATTTAAATAATTTTCAAATGATGAGAGATTATTGTACTACATCCACTACTGCTATTATTATTACTAGTCATAACTTCTTTATCATGCCTACTACTCACATCATATGAATAATTGCTGTCATATTGTAACTCTGTTATGTTGTTCATCCTGTACACATGGCATCTATTGCTTCTTTCCATCTGATGAGAGGGATCCTCCCGAAGGTTTCTTCCCCTTTTTCTCCTTGTTAAAGGGGTTTTCTGGGGGAGTTTTTACTGAACCTATGTGAGGTCCCAGGACAGAGGATGTCGTGTGTGTACAGATTGTAAAGCCCTCAGAGGCAAATTTGTGATTTTGGGCTATACAAAATAAATTGAATTGCAATTTAATATTAACAAAGAACAACAAGGCAGAGATAAAACTGTTGGAGGTCTACTTCAAAACAAGCTGCTGGTTTACATTTATAGTAACATATTAGGTTAGAGATGCTCAAAACCTTATTTTTTTTGTAAGTGTGTGTATTACCTTGAAAAGCGACCGGCAGACATACTCATACACCATATTCTTCAAGCTGGCCTCCAAAGCAGCAATCCTGGCTTCAGTATTATCTGCTTCCTAAAATGCACACACAAACACACACATGCACACAATGGACAAAGAGAAGGAGGCGTTAAATAGCTGAGACGAGGTATGATGGATCTGATGTCATGAAGAGCTTTAGTCCAGCAATGATGTTAAAAAGTTATCGTTAACATTTTTAATCAGAGGCGTTCTCTCTTTCTGTCACATCAGGGTAGGATCTTTAAAAAACCACAGACACAACTGGGAGAGAATGCCAGAGAAATGGAGGAATATGCTGACAAAAAGAGAATTTCCAGATGGATTTATCTCATTCTTTTCCTCTGTTCCTCTTCCTGGATCTCTGTTTGATGTTTTCTGCAACCATGCATTTCATGTAAAACCCTGTTTAGTGAGGCCAAGTTAGCACTTTGTGTTTACTGTACCTGAGCATACATGTTGTGTGTGTGTGTTTGCTAAATAGTTTGAGTGTGTGTGAGAATGACACAATTATGTTATGTCAGACATGAGAAGTTAGAAACCTTTTCTAGATCTAGGGAATCATCTGCAGCTCATGACAAATAAAATGTTCTCATTCAATACAACAAAACAACTAAAAGATATGAAGGGAGGGAGTATTCTGACCACACACACACACACACACACACACACACGTGTAACAGTGGTGACCAGCTGCTGCCTGGTGACATTCTTGGATGACAGCACTGGCTCTAACAACCCACACAGGATTTGAGGAATTAGTGCTCAATCTCTCAACCCAATGTCTGTGTGTGTGTGTGAGAGTGGGTGTGTGTGCGTGCGTGTGTGTGTGTGTGTGTGTGTACACTCTGGTTATCTGAGTGTTTAGGGCTCAGATGGAGAACAGCAGTATGATAGTCTATGATGCTCTCCAGCTGCACAGGTTAGACTGAGATAAACTCACTGAAAACAAAAGAGATGAAATAAATCAAGCTGACCTGAACTGAAATAAAGAAAATGGAATTATGCTCAGTTGATCAAAAATAAACTGCAACTGAAATATTCTCAAATATATATTTCAATCAAATGTGCCCATGTAAATGCATTGCCTGCATTCATATGTACAAATTGTACAAAAAGCACTACTTCTATAAATTACACAATTAATATTGTAGATTAATAATCTATGTCTATATTATGGGGGAAATCATTGTGCCTGAAGAAGAAAATAATCCAGCACATAACCCCATGTAAAATATGTTTGTACTTAATCAACAATCGATAAAGTAAGTAAATCAAAGCTGTAACGTATTTATTTGTGAGATTTAGAGGTGCTGTGTCCAGTCTTTATGCAAAGCTATGCTAAGCTAACCATCAAAAAGTGCTTAATATAAGCTTGGGATACTTTTCTTTTGGACTAATAAAGCAATGATGGCAGACATGGCCCCATGAGTTAAATCAACAAACTCATAAGCTGTAACACTGTATCTCATCAAATATACCAACAGAAACGCATTTTAAGCTTAAAGCAGATTTTAGCCTTGTTATTTTAGACAATTTACTATAAAATGTGACGGAGAAGAGTTGACTTTGAACATAAATGAACATCTTCTCCTACTGTGGAACCGGGTCCTACACAAGCTTTATTGTGTGTGTGGGTGCGGCTCCCGATATGTCCTGATCGCCAAACTGTAAGGAGTTTACGTGAAAACCTACTTTTGCATGTGCATGTAAGTGTTTTTTTTGTTATCAATTGAATTATGTATTCATTAGTCTACTCTAGCTACATGACGGTGTTGCATTAATGCTGATTTCCGTTCAGGGGCACTTTCTTTGTGAACGATTTTGTCAAATAAACATGTGAACACACTGCTGTGCTGGATGGAAACGGAAGTCAGTATTGCGTTGTGTCAACCAGTCACCTTCTTGGCCTGAAGAGCCCGTTGGAAGAGCCGCAGAAAGGAAGCAAGGCTGAAGCGGTACATGTTGTTGATCTTGGACAGGTCTGTGATGACGAAATACATCTTGCTGGCACTCTCTGCAAGAGGCAGGTAGGCATCCCGCTCCTACAAAGAAAGGTAGAAGTGAAAAAGAGAGACAGAGAGAAAGACACCAATAAGCAACAGAAAAAGAACCAGATGTTTTAGAGAGTTACAAAAGATACCACCGAAGGAAGGATCACAGGGAAAGGGGTTTGTATTGAGATGGAAGGAGAGTGAAAGAGAAGACAACATGATGTATGATGAGACAGGAGTGGGGAGAAGAAAAAAACAAGGTTAATTTGTGATAAATAAATAAAAGCAACTAAAACAGTTCTGGTATAACAGTGCACCCTAGAGCATGGGTCACTAACTGGCGGACCGCGGTCCGGGTCCGGACCCAGACGCCGTTGTCTCTGGACCCTGGACCGAAAACCAATTATTATTACCAAATTATTAACTGTTGGTGGATCGCTTCTATTTCACCGGTGCAGCTTTTCCTGCCTCTACGGCTCTCATTCAGCGGTCCAGGAAACACTCCGACCAATCACACGCCTTGAAAATCCTGTCACTTGATCCTACTCGACCAATCACATGTGTGTATTGCGTTAAGCCCCGCCCTCGACTCGAGTAAGACGTTCGCACACACGGGAGCGACGGGAGAGACCTGATAGTTTGAAGTACGTGAGTCAGAGAAGTTGTTTCACTTGGTGCTCCAAAAGAGAAATGTGGACATCTAAACCAGAGCCTTGAACAATGGACAGACTTATATGTTTGTTATTCCCACAACCAGTTCAAGAGCGGTATGTCTCATGTTCAGCGATATTAAAAGCAGCGATGTGAAGACATCACGAGACAAAGCTCAGATCTTTAGAGCAAACGGAACGACTCACATCAGAGATTAAGGCCCAGAAAAATAAACCTAAAAGGCCAATATGATCAGAACCCTGACACATGAATTATGTTAACAGAGAGGAGAAATGAGCTGAAACAAGTGGGTTAATAACCACAGATGAAGTCCATGCACACACATTTCTCTTTTTAGAAAACAAGGATATAATATCTTGGCTCTTTGGATTGACATCACTAGATGCCCGAATAAACTGAATTTGAAGCTGCAAGACAATTCAGTTAAATTAATCTTTCTAACATGATTTATTTAATTTATTCATTTAATTTATATAGTCACGTTTTTCAAAAGCTTTCTGTTTTAAATCCAGCCTTTATTTGCCTTGAAATAAGAGATGATAATGTATATATTATTTATAATTATTCAAGGAAATCTGTAATATTAAATATTGTTTAGATGTTAATGAATTGAACTTTATATTTATTTTACAGTCAGTTGTTGACTACATATAGACGTTAATACAACTGTTGGCTACTTCAATACATATGGCACAAATTTGACATTATTGTGATGTTCCGGACCTTTGCATGAGGAAATTCTCTCGAACTGGACCTCGCAGAACTTTAGTTGAATACCCCTGCCCTAGAGGATGATTGTGTAATGAATCCACAGTCGCTCTTTGATGTTGCAACTATGTGATCTGATGTTTTGACAAACTGCAGCTGTGAGTCTGTTTATCTGGAGACCATTCAAATGAGCTAAAATCTTTTTGCCCAAATACTAGATAACACCGCATATTTGTAAGTAATAGCCAAAACAGTTCAATTCAGAGTCATCCTCTCTCTCTCTCTCTAAAATAATCTATCATTTTAAGTGTACGCTATATTTTTTATATTTTCCATCAAGAAACCGAACTGAAACTTATCTATATTGTATTTGTCAATGGGGTCTTGGGGCTTTGAAGAGAGCAGTTCAGTTCAAATGTCTGTCTAACGGCAAGATAAAGTGGGTAAAATATTAAAAGTATAGCGTTTTTTTAAGGTAAGCCTTTCTTTTAGGTGGCTAAAATATATTTTGCTGCTTCCTCCATGCGCAGCAGTACATTCCTTTTCTACCGTGTCAACCGCCATCTACTGTAGGTAATAGACTGAATATTGATAAGTACCTCATACAACTCCACTTCAAATAATCCGAGCTATCCCATTAAACAGTGGTGCAGTGAGGTAAGCCATGAACAGGTTTCCCTGGCATCTTTTCAGATTGTGTGCGCATGTGTGCCCGAGGTACAGTACCTGGTCCAGGGACGCCTGCAGCTGGTGTGACTCCAACAGTGACTTCTGGATCAGGGCACTGCTTGCTTTGGTCTGGTTCAGACTGTCTATCAGCTCCCTGTTCTCAAGAATATTACCCTGAGATGTAGCCAGGGTCTGACACAGGAAAAAGAGACAAATGGACAGACAGGTACAAACAAAAGATAAGGCAAGGATTAGACAGGGGCCGAGAGGGAGTAATTAAGTAGTAAGAGAGAAAAAAGAAGGAGAGGACGTTGCATCATATCAATTGGCTAAAATCTGTCTGATAAAAAAAGTTGCAAGAGAAAGAGTTGTTTCATAATAACCTTTGTTATATTTATTCATCTTTTTAGGCTGGACTCACCCACTTCATCCTGTGCAATCTATTCTCTCAACAAACTGATAGAAATTATTCAAATAAATTCAAATAAAATATATGAGAAAGCATTGGAGCATGGAAATGTCAAGTCGAATATGCTCCCACAATTCTGTAATGTAATTACATGTCTAGTACCACTGAAGCACTAACATCCTACTCTTGGCACTATCTATGCGTCTATGTATTCACATTTCCCTGAGATTGTGTGTATGAGAATGTATCATTAGGCTGAGTGTCTATGTGTAAAAATATCCATCGACTGTGTGTGTTTGCTAGTAAAGTGCAGGGAGCCCCTTCAGTATTTGGACAGTAACAATCTGTTTGATGTTTTCTCATTACTCTGGACGTAAAATTACCCAACATCTGCCGACATATTGCTCTGTCCAGGTTTGAAGTGCATGAATAATTGAAAAGAAATGCAATACATTCTTAAGGTAGACCTCTGACTAATGTGGCCGGGTGCAAATCACATCCTTGTTGCAGCTTAGAGCCAAGCTCCCTCTGCTTGGTCTGTAAACATGTTATCATTGTATCTCCTACACTCTCCTCAAACCAACAGGCATCACTACGGTACATACATGTGCTATAGTAGGTACAAATGGTAGACATACTGTAGAATAAATCATACAGTATACGGTGCTACCTCAGAAAAGCTCTGTTAGTGCAACTGTGGGTCAGTGGTAAGCAGGCTCGTCCTTCAATCAGAGGATCGGCGGTTCGATTCCCTGGCTCCGCTAGCCTATGTCAATGTGTCCTTGGGCACAAACCCCAAATGGCTCCCGTAGCTGTGCCTACGGTGTATGAAGGTTAGCTTCACCTGCCCTGATGGGCAGGTGGAACCTTAGCCCCTCCCATCATTGTTTGAATGGGTGAATGATGACAAGTAGTGTGAAAGCGCTTTTTAAGTGGTCGGAAGACTAGAAAGGCTTCCAGTTACCATTCAGTACTCCAACATGTTGAATCCTCCTCTACTATGGTGTTCCAGTGTATGCTATATGTCTGCATGTGTACCTCTAACAGAGATTCTTCCAATTGAGCCAGCTGTATCTTTTTTTCTTCCTCTTGTTGCAGCAGTCTTGTTTTTTCAGTCTCCAATTCTGGCTTCTCCTGCTGGATGGTCAAGGCTAGCAGCTATATCACAAAGAGACAGACACACACACACACACACACACACACACACACACACACAAACACCCGCAAATTGGCAAGTGGACTACTGAGTGCAGGAAGACAGACAGTATGACTACAACGTACACTACGTGCTCTGGATATATCTGTATTATTACACAGCATTGACTGCGGGTTACATGGCCTACCTGTCCTCGCAAGCCTGCCCTGGTGGTAGTGAAGTTGACCTCTGTAACCACGGAAACGGCATCCGGGGGGATGAAGGGAGTGGGATTTCGTGTTGCCAGAAAGAGACGGAAGTCCTCGTTATAATCAATGACCTTGTCTCCTATCTGAACCACGTATCTAGGACCTGGATGTGTCGAAGTTGGACAGAAAGAAGAAAAAGTCTCTGTTAACAACATGTACTGTATCATAAAAGACAGCCACTTTGACCTCAGTGTTCACTTTGAATCCTATCTTCTCCTTTTTACACATCTTTTCCGACTATATCTTGAATAAAGGAAGTAGCACTTTAGTAGCACTGGAATGGCTCTTACTGATAGCACTTTGTAGTTGAACTTTTTGACGAAATTGTACCTTCTTGATTCTTGTTGTTCCGATTCTTGTTTGTACTCATGGTGGAATGCACTTATTGTAAGTCGCTTTGGATAAAAGCATCAGCTAAATGTAATGTAATGTAATGTAATGAGTTCCAAAAGGGTTCATCCTGAACGGGCTGAGGTTCTACCACAAGCAAGCAAGAACCCTTATTTGAAGAAAAGGTTTTGCAAGGCGTGTTTAAGGCATGGGTGTTAAAAGACACCTCGAGCACCCATACAAATTGTGATAGTGAACCATGATTGTGGTTGTCGGTTGTACTGCCCCACATTAGCCCCTTTTAGGAGCTTCATGAGGGCCCTGGGTGGGTTCTAGATGAAACCCTCTGAATATAAAAGAGTGATATATATATATATATATATATACTGTATCCACAATCTGAAAGTTATTCAGGCGCACATCATAGTTGTTAATTAAACATAAGTAGATACCATCAAGGTGCAGAATAGCTTGCACTTATTAACAACATTCACATTGAGGCAATATGCCTGAAAATAGGGTTTCACAACAGTGTAGAAAAGTGTCCGTCAGACAGAGGCGAGTGGCTCGGCTTTGGAGTAAACAACCAGTGGTTGGGGTTGCATAATCAATAATTTTCACCACCCCTTCTTTGCATAAAAGTGGCATTAGTGAGTGTGTGTGTACCCTGTGCTATGAGGTCCCTCCTCAGCAGTGGGTAGAGCACAGGTTCAACTCCATCCATCTCTTGGATGATAAGGGTTTTTCCAAACCTGACCGCCAGTTCAAGGGATGTCATGAAATTACTATCCTATAGAGACCAAGCACACAATTCAAAGAATATCTTAAATTCCAATATTGGTTGGTGACACAGTATTATTATCATCCCCAATAACAATACAAAAATGTTTTATTTATTTTTAACTTTTTTTAAGGTTGTTTTACTGAAAATCTGAGTTTTAATAAAGATACAAAGAACAATACATATGTTAATACACATACATACACATACACACAAATATATACACACACAAACACACACACATACACATGATGACAGTATGATTCTGTGTGTGGCTCTACCTGTTGGTTGATAACCTCTAGTCGGTGCTGTTGAAGGTGTGTGCGTAGCCACTCTGTGGCTCGAGATGACGGGTCAATCAGGAATGGACAGGCAACACTCTGAGGATAGAAACATGACAAAGAACCGTTTCAGGGTAAGTTGTTTTGGGATATTTTTACTTAGATAGAGGCCCAGTTACTGAGAAAAAGGAGGTGTGTGTTCATGTAGTTCAGTTCCGTCTCCATGCTCATCGACTAGCGTCACTCCTATGCAGGCAAAAGAATGAAGTCCACCACCCTCTTTTCATCCTGTGCTCTTCAATTTCACGGTCTCTTGCTCAAGAATTCTCTTTCTCAAACCTGCTTATTTGTCTGCTTATTCCCTGTGCATACTATATTGCGTAATATAAATACACATATATATATATATATATATGTATATACATATACAACGTAAAAATCTATATGTATGACAATATTCAGAAACTTGTAAGGGCACACACAGAGACCGTGAAAAAACAAAACAGAGAATGAATACTAAACGAAGTCGGAGCTAAAATGATGAATGATTGAACAACTTCTTACCTGCAACTTGAGCGCATTGATCTGAAGGCAGCAATGGTAACAAGACAGAATACAAACAAATGGAGGACAGATGAATGGTAACAAGGGCAACATTATTGATGTGACTAATAATATAGAGATTGGCTGTTACAAGTAAATGCTGTAATTATGTTGTACTTTAACGATCATTTATTTTGTGCATATATTGTATTTCTTTAAGTGCATTTAATGCATAGAAGCTTTCGTAAACTAATATAAAATATTACTAAAATAAGTTTAACTTCTGCTGCACAAAAACAAAACAAAGTGGAAAGAGAAAGATATAAATTGGGGATTGAAATGCTTTAAAGGCAATTCATTTGCCTCTCGTCGGCTCTCAAGATGTCAATGGCGGCCTGTGGGTATAGCTAACTGTGCTAACAATGCAAACTAAGGCGAACGTGCTGACAGAGATAACAGTGTTTAACCAAGGGGAAACCTGAGGGAGGGGGATACGCTTCCTCAACAACGCTGTCGGTCAGGGCAGCAATATCAGCTGTAACCGCATGACAGCAGTGGCCGTGAGCTACCCAGTGAGGCATGCTCACATGCACGAACATGCACTACGGTAATAGCATGTGCTTCCGGCAGGGTACGTCAACAAAGCGACAAGAGCGTGGATTCAAACACACCAAGAAGGAGAGCTACTTCCTTTCTGCTCAGGTAGACATTACTCTCCTCCAGCAAATAGTAGTTTGCAGCTATATCAATGTTCAGAATGTTAAATACAGTTAGCAGCATAGAACCTTCTCTCACAAAGCAGCACTTTAATTAAGGGAATCAAAACAAAAGTAGGGATATTAACACAATTTGACAGACAGGAAAATCGATGGCTAACCTGCAGTATGACAAGTGCATTCTCCATGGAGAGGTCATCAGATGGTAGCCCTTGACTCTTCCAGATCAACTGCTCACTCTCCGAGCACAGGAATGATCGCAAGTCAAACTCTGGTAAAAACACACAGAACACAAATGCACATGCTTATTTTTCTCAATGAAAACAGTGTTGGTAATTTCATTCAAACCAGATGGTCAGAGCTATTAATAAGACAAAAATGAGTGCTGAAAGAAACGGGGCAACTGTGGCTCAGTGGTTAGCAAGTCGGTCTTTCAATCAGAGGGTCGGTGGTTCAATCCCCGGCTCCGGCAGTCTGCGTCGTTGTGTCCTTGAGCAAGACACTTAACCCTAATTGCTCACTGCTGCTGTGTCTACGGTCTACTGTATATCATGTAAGTGGCTTTGGATAAAAGCGTCAGCTAAATGAAATGTAATGTAATGTAAAAGCACACATTTTACAGGTTTATTTGTGAGGAAGAAATATTAATACCTGAATAGAACAGCTGCTAAATTAAGGTGGTAACACTTGGCATTTGACAAGTAAAACCCAGAGAGTGCTAAAAACAGGGTTATTAAATACGGTAATCATTATTGAGTGGGTGTGTTTTCATGCGAGTACGTGTTAGGTTACTCACATGACTGAACATGTTATGGACTGGGATTAAAGACAAAAACATCAACATGACTGCAAAGTTAGGTAGGTAATTTGGTGTAAATACTAGACTTTAAGTGGTTACTAGTTAAAGACGATCAAGCAGGTTTAACATTCTACACTATAAGAATGATTTATCAGCACATATTCAGTAGTCCGAGAAGTGTTGCATATGTATATGTGTATATGTGTATATATATGTGTGTGTAACCATGTGTTTGTGTTGGCTGTTTAGCACAGGAGTTGGCAAATGTTGGACCCTCAAGTATTAGTAGGACTCTATTTACTCTGTAGTCCAGATTGAGCCATCCATGTCTCTTGACAGTGTCTCCTACGGTCTTCAGGAGCTGCAGACAGATAGGTGATGAAGGCTGCAGCGAGCATTGCCCTCATAGGGAGTGTGTCCAGCTCACTCTTTATCTCGGACATCTGAGAGAAAGAGAGACAGGTAATTAGGGTGGAAATAATAGGAAAAGAGAACGACAAGAGAGGTAAAGGCGCTGCAAGGACTGGGAGGAATCAGGAAGAATGTAAAGAAATGTAGAGAAGAAAAAGAGAACGCTCAGAACTGTTAATCCAACTCTACACCCTAAATCAAAAATCTCTACACTGAAAGTTACAGACCAATACAGGAACACAGTCACACACTTGTACATGTTATGCTCATGTGTTGAGCAGGATTCCTTTGAGACTAATAACATGGCAGAGGATATAAAATGCATGTTTGACGAACTACGCACCCGTTTAATTGTCAAGCCTTATGACTACTTAATGCCCACATATCTCTAGCTGCAAATTGTCAGGACCATGTAATCTCTGGTCTCCTGTAATAATACTGTCAACTATCCTGCCACATTCCACTCACAACATGCATCTATTTCTGCACCACTTTGTACTTGTGTACCCCTCTCTCTATGTGGTTCTCCCTTCCCTTGAAACACTTACACAACTGAGAAGCATTCACATATAGCGTAACCACAGCTACTGCATAGTGTGCAAAAGCGTTACGGATGAAGTGTGTTTGTGTGAGTATATGGAAATACGTGAGTAGAGAGTAAACTGGCTCTTTGGTGCGGGCCTTGAGGGAGGCAGTGAGTGTGAGGGTGTGTGTGTCAGGAAGAGATTGAGTGTTTTAATTAAGGTGCAGACAGATGCTGCAGAGAGGAGTAAAAACAGCCAGAAGGGACCAAAGACAGCAGGATACATCCCTCTGTCACAAACAAACACACACACACACACACACACACACACACACACACACACACACACACACACACACACACACACACACACACACACACACACACACACACACACACACACACACACACACACACACACACCTCCTGTTGCTTTTACATGTTAAATGAGCCCCATTCTTAGTAAATGTCTATGACCTCCCACACCAATGCACACACCAACAAACTCATACATCAAACTACCTGTGCGTTCCACCGCGTGTGTTCTCCATCCAGCTGTGATATGAGCTGCTGGGCAGCAGTGATCGTGTCCTGAGCTTTTGTCACTTCAGCCTCCAACTTAGCTGCCTCTGTAGTGTGGCACTGAAACCTGAGGAAAGAGTGAGGAAGAGGAAAAGAGATTGAATAGATTGAATACACATAATCATTTCACTGATGTATAAATCATCTGTAGCTCCTTCCATGCTGTGGAAGGTAGAATAGAAATATGTACATATTACATGACATCTGACTAAGAGGTGAGGTGAGGTGTCAAGATACTATGGAAGGAGAAGAGAGGAATAGTAAGAAATCTTTCAGTTCAACTCTAAGAAATGACGAACAGGGAAGGATAACAAGATAAATGGCATGACCGGTGGTTGGAGAAAACAAACGTTGAAGATGTTGGAGTTGCAGTGTGAACTATGACCTGATAAGTAGTGTGACTGGCCAGTGACTGTCCAGTCTACAGAAAATGGAAAAGCCCATCAGGCATTATTAGGGCCTGAGCCCATTTTTAGCCTTTTACTGCTCCTTCAAATTTATTCAGATTGATTGCACATTTTTGCATTTTCATGACACATTGTTTTCATTGTGGCACAAAAGCTCCTTAAGACACAAAGCAAATACACTGGAAGCTGCTGTAACTTCAGTGTGCATTGCTGAATCTGCTCCAAATTTCTCAGCAATGATAAGGATCCAAGCCTGAGGACACACCCCTATACGTTAGCCCCGCCCATTTCATAACCCATCAACCATTTGTTGACAGAAACACTTGTGAGAGGCATCAATGCACTCAGCAGAGTTGCTGTTACATTGTGCCTAGTGGCATTAAGTGGCATCCCGCCAGTACCCCTAATGAGAAGGATGGTGCGAGGGCCCTTCATCACTGCTTACAGCTTTAATTGATTGTTTGTATCTATGTTTACATAACTACATAGTTGAAGAAAACAGGCAGCAGAGAAATATGGATGCTGCATGACAGTAAGGGAAAGGCAACTACAAAAAAGTCTATCATTTATTTTCTTGTTGAATGCAATTGTTCAAGGTAACAACCATAGGATTTTGTGGAAATGGAAGGATCCAAGGCTGGAAGAATGGATGGAAAGTTGGAGGGAGGCTTACTTCTCTTTCAACTCATTGACTTTGGCTCCAACAGAGTTGAGCTGGACCTCCAGCTTATTCTTCCTACTCTCCGTTTTTCTTAGGTTTCTGGACACACACACACACACACACAAAAGAGCATGAGAATATTTTCACATCTTACTGTAAATTAAGATTTTTTTTGATCAAACCAGAGTTGATGTTTGTTGGACCAGTGGAAAGACTAAATGTTTGGTGAGTTTTCATTTTGTTTCTGTGCAGTTTGAATGAAATGTGTTTTTACGATGAGTAAATGAGGCAATTAGACCGGTGTTAGTTTGGTGGAAGAGAGAAACTTGAGTTCAGAAGGTGTGCAGTTGTATTTTGAGGTTTAGGTGTAAGAACATTTCCTTTATTGATTTTAGGGAGCATAGTTTGTCTATTTTGTAGCAGTAGCAAAATCGCCACTTCTATGCAATGTCAATATAACACACTCTGGAGAATGTATTACTTTAGTGGACTACATTTACCATCAACAGCGATTAGACATTCACATACATTTTCTCTTGAACAATTAACGGAATATCAAAGTACTATTTTTCAGCTGATTGTCCAATCATTTATTCAACTAATCATTCCAGCTCTATTCAAGTGCTGTATATTCGTGTGTGTGTGTGTGTGTGTGTGTGTGTGTGTGTGTGTGTGTGTGTGTGGGTGTGTATATTTGTGTGTGTGTGTGTGTGTGTGTGTGTGTGTGTGTGTGTGTGTGTGTGTGTGTTCCTACTCCAGTAGGCCAGACTGCTCTCTCTCCAGTGGTCCTATCTTCTCTAGGACGTGGGAGTATTGGACATTGGCTTTGACCCAGGCAGCCAGTGGAGCAGCTGCTGCACTTGCACGCTTTGCATTCTGACCACAACAACAGCATTACAAGTCAGAAACAACTTAGTTATAACAACAGCCACAATACCACCTTCAGCCAACCAAAAAATCAACAAGGGGTTCACAACATCCACCAACAATGTATTAATTATGATTCGGCTATTGTGGCTAGCTGACCTTGGGATCGAAGGAGGCCTTGTTCCTGTTGAGCAGCTCTTCCACACTCTGGCGAATATCAGGGGAGATGTTCCTCGCCTCAAATGTAGATATGTCCTCCTTCACGCCACGTTTCGCCAGAAAACTACAGAAATAAGAAAAAGAAAAAAAATAAGAAAGAAAGAGAGGATTGGACATGAGCAGGTGAGAAATAAAGCAAATACATGTTGTGTGTGAGAGTCTGATGTCACATGTCCAAGTGTACAAGTGATCTTTTGAGAGGGAGAGAGAAGAAAGTTACATTTTATCCAGAAAATTAAGACATTAATTTTAATTCAAGCCTAAAATTAGCAAACTTAAAGTTCTTTCATCTCTAATTAACCAAAAACAGTTGCAATTTATTCTCTTTGTTACTAATGAAGAGTTCCCCCCCCACACACACACACACACACTCTCTCTTTGTTACTTGCAGTGCTCAGAGCAGAGTCTGCTCACCCAGTTAACACGAGTCATTAGCAGGGCAGAATTATTTTAGTCTGTCTAATCCCCTCTAAAGTTGCCCACGGTCAGATGAGTGACGAGTACCAAAAGCTAAATTTAAATCAGTATTGATACATAAATCAAGCCTCCAATGAATCACCGCCTTAACGTGGCAGAGGGCTTGTGTATCGCAGTGACCCGTAGAACTGTGTTGTCGGAGGCAATAGCGCCTGGAAGGGTCTCCCAAGGCAAAGTGGTCTCCAAGGAGGAGCCCGACTAAGCGGGATTCACTGACCCTTGATAAATCGTCTGGAAACAAGTTGTCGCGCCTCGCCCTGAAGAGGGAAACCGGGGCTCCCTTCTGGAGCAGACCTGGGAGGGGAGCTTGTCGGCGAGCATCTGGTGGCCGGGCCTTAGCACATGAGGCCCTGCCACCATGAGCCGTGCATCAAGCGAGGGCAGGGGCCTGGGTGTGCTGACCCCTGGCATCGCAGCCTACCTCTAGGGACGTGTAATGTCACCCCTATCCAGTCTACATGTGTCTTGAAGAAGGGCTACGTGTCCCTCATGGAGTCCTGTGGGGGGGTACTGCGGGAAAATGGTGGATTGCACCCAAGGGGGTGTGAGTAAGTCAATGCCCCGAGCAAGGGAGGTCAAGTATGTTGGGGTCTTGTTCACGAGTGAGGGTAAAATGGAGCGTAAGATGGACAGGCGGTTAGGTGCGGCGTCAGCAGTGCTGCAGGCGTTGTGCCATTGTGGTGAAGCTGGACCTGAGCTGGAAGGCAAAGATCTTGATTTACCAGTCCGCACCTATGGTCATGAGCTTTCGGTTGTGACCGACTGAATGAAAGAATCGTGGATACAAGATGCCGAAATGAGCTTCCTGCGTAGGGTGGCTGGGCTCAGCCTTAGATACAGTCTAAGGTGAGGACCTCAGACATCGGGAGGGAGATCGGAGTTCAGCCTGTTTCGCGTTGAAAGGGGCCAGCCGAGGTGGTTCGGGCATCTGATGAGGATGCCTCCTAGATGTCTACCGTTAGAGGTTTTCAGGGCACGTCCAACTGGTAAGAGGCCCCGGGGTAGACCCAGAACATGCTGGAGGGATTACATATCTCGTCTGGCCTGGGAATGCCTCAGGGTTCCCTGAGCTTGAAAGCGTTGCTGGAGAGAGGGAACACCTGCTGCCCCTGCGACCCAGCCCCGGGTAGGTATAAGAATGGATGGATTGATGGATGGATGGATGGATGGATGCACAGAGGCATTACATTGACACATTCCTGCAGCATACACACATCAGTACGTGAGATACAAAAGTAGTAGGAAAAAAATCCATGCTTGAAGGAGATGATAAATTAGAATATTCTGTTGTTCTGAAAACAACAACAACATTTTTCAAAAACAGACTCCTCTCTCGCCTTTTCTATTTTTTCTCCTCTTCTTTGTCTGTCCACATCCATCCCCATCACCTCCTCACACTTTTATGTTACCTAAAAGGTGTTCCTTTGATGATCCTCATTAGTTTAATTACTCCCAAAGACTTTCTCTTCTTCTATCTACTGTATCCACTCTTTTTTTTGCCTCTTCTCCTATCTATCCTATTACACATTCTTGCCATATCTTCACCCTCTCACCTCTTCATGCTGACCCAGGACGTGTCAAAGATGCCCATCATTCTCAGTACCCCCTCCAGGATGTCCCTGATGACATCAGGTGGCATGCGGAGGGAGCGGATCTCAGACAGAGCTTCAGGCTTTATGTTTCCAACCGCATGCTTTGCTTCATCTACCAAAGGCTGGAGGGCAGCAATGGGAAGAAGAGGGAGGGATACAGAGGTACATAAAGGGAAGTATAGCTTGAAAGACAAGTATGAAGATGGTGGCAGTCTTATGTATGTATGTTTCTAGTAACTGACACATAATGTCATATTGACAGCACAAGTCAAACTTACCTGCACTTCCTTCAGCTCATGATCTATGTTGGCCTTTCTCTCTTCAATCTTGGACACTTCTTGAGCCATCTTCCCTTTTATCTTTTCCATTTCTGTCTTCTGGTCACTGGCATTCTAGATAAGGTAATCAAATAGATCATCTGACTTTTAGTGAGTGTATTTGTCGGCACATCAATTCTGAGATGCATCAGACATACAGCCCCAGTCCTTCTTTGAGTAAAGATGAAAGATGTGGTTTAGGAACACATTATTGAGGGTGAAAAGCGAGTGTGGATGAATCTCTCTCACCTCTATATCCATATAATCTGTCCATTTTTTCACATCTCATCCTTATCCCAAGATAATATCTTCATTGACTGTCTTCCCATCCATCCAATTCCCCACCAAGTCTTGACCCTTTCATTTATACCACATATTTTCCAGATTCCCTCTCCAAATCTCATGTTCCTTCCTCCTCCATTGCTTCATAATCTGAATGTCTCCACCTTCCCAAAGCCTGTCTTCCATCTTCCTTGTTTCCATTATTCATCTCTTTCTCCCAGTCTTCCTACCTTTTCCCTCCCTGCTGCCTCCATCTTTACAGGAGACATAGCTGCTACAGCCCAAAGGGACGAGTCTAGTCGTTAATTATCAGTCTGCTGACAGTTTTTCCTTCTCTTCTTTCTTGTTCCTTCTCTCTCCCTCGTTCCCTCCATATCACTCAAAAAGCCAATTCCCCACAGAGAGAAAGATAGGATATCATAACTAATGAACAGGGTCGCCCCCCTCCCCGCCTAGACATCTATCCACACATCCATCCTCCAGACAGAGCCAGCAGGAGGAAATGGAAACTTAGATATCAGGAGACAAAAAAATGCTGGATGAGAAGTCACAGAACAAACAAATGCACACAGGCACACAAACTAAATAAATAGACTTCCCAGCAGGGGAGACACAGTCATGGGAAATCCAGAAAAAGTTGCTTGTATAATACAATGCAGATGAGGAGCGTGAAGGGGAAAAAAGCAAGAGAAGAGAGGAAACTAGAAGTTAAAAAAGAGGAGAGGAGAAGACTGCAGGGAAAGTTCAGGGGAGGATAGACATCACTTGGAGAAGACATGAAACCTTGCAGGACCTCAAAGTTACACACAGTGACATACACACAGTAACAAACATACATAAAAAAAACACACACACAAGCACACACACCTGCATGGAAGTGGTAATATCTTGCAGGGCAGAATCCGCCTCCTGTTGTTTAGTCTTCAGCAGCGCACTCTGCGTTGCAGCACGCCTCTTTAACTCGTCCACCAATGCTTTGGCTTCATTTAGCTTGGACACCCCTGCCTGCAGACAAGAGTCAAACATCGGATGTGAGAGACGTGAAATATCAATGTGTTGAGTTAAAAATACATCCTAGAAAATGTAATACCATATTTATTTCTAATGGCAAGTGCTTACCGACACTGCATTTCTGATTGATATAAGATAAGATGAGCCTTTGTTCTTTATTAAAAACATATGGTATTTAATAAATCAAACTAACTGTTGTACGTAGTTATCAGTTGGTAAAATCTGTTTGAATGACTGTTTCATTTAGTTCTACTTACCCGATAAATCTGTGCTTAACACCATCATTTAATGGGCTGATAAACAACATACTTTTACTTTTATATTTGAAGGAACACAAAAGCAATTTGTTTGCCTTTTGCTGAAGAGTAAATACACTTGAGGAAAACAATCCAACAAATACTTGGTGTGAGTACTTTAACACGCATCTCAGATGTTTGTGCATATGGACCTTGTGCTATAGCTGATATTGTACCTGCAGATGCTGTTGTCTCGTTGTGAGCTGGCTCTGCTTCCGGCTAAATAATGCAGTGTAAACATGCAAAAATGCCATATACTGGCTGGGTGTTGCACCATGTTCCTTGCATGATTCATGGACCATCAGGAACAAACGGCACAGGTCTCCCTGATCAGAACCTGCTGGGGGAAGAGGACAAAGAAGCCTGTGATCACAAATTGGTTTGAATTTAGGAGGACAACTTACTTCACATAAAACACAGCCCAAAACAGCTGGAAACTATATGTTAAGAGGCTTCTAGTTACTTCCCTGTTAGAAAATTAAGTTGTATTTTGAAGGTGCAAATGCATTCTTAACATACCTTTCTGCCAGTGGTGAAGAGTTTGCTTTTATATGTAAACACTGATTCTTTTTCAATAAAAGCTTTTTTCATTTTATTGAAGACACAGTACTAAGATTGTAATTATGATAACTGGATGACTGTAAGATTAAATTAAGTCTAAAAAATGCATCCACAGAAGAGAAGTCCAATCTGGACATAACAGAGATAAACTAAAAGATATAATCATCATCATAATTATAAATAGCACAGCATTATTCCAACTAAAAAGGCTATTGAGCTCCCACCTGAGCTTTTGCCATTTGTGTCCTTTTCCTTTTCATTCTCCTCCCTTCCTCCGTCTGTCTTTGCCAGCAGCAGCTCAGGAATCTGGCCAGGGAAAGGTTCACACACCGGATGTGAAAGTCAGAATGGAAAGCATTGGTGCATGCACTAAAAACCCTCTTACAACTGGATTTTATTTGATTTCAAGTTAGAAATGATAGGTATCACAGTTATTTTATTCATACTAATTCACTTAAGCCCTGCGGTGACAGGAGGGATGATAGGGTCAATATTTCAATATGAAGCCGCTGGATACTTGTAAATTACAAATACTTAGAATTGTGTGAGGGACTACAGGAGGGTAATTGTTTGCTCATCAGAGATATGATAAAAGTCTGAGTAGAACAAGTCTGTTTCCAGGTATAAGTAAATATTCATACTCAACACTTCTTGCAAGATTTATGGATCTTAAACACTGGCGTGAACTTTTCTATGTTTTTGAACTCATCACTGTACTTGTTTATCATCCACCTTCACTGACCTTCTTCATGCTGCTTTCGGACCATCCTTCCATCCACTGGACAGAACACTTGCGATAGAAAGCTGGGTTGCTCTCACAGTTGATGGTGAAGTTAGAGTTGGAGCAGTCCATGAGCAGAACAATGTGGAGGTTCTGCTGAATTCCTAACGGGGTGTGATACACAAAGAGTTACAGTAGTTGGAAAATAACAACAGTGGAGGAGTTGGTGAAAAAATGTAGTTTGAGACAAAGCAAAAGAGCAGGGAACGAGTCGATAAGGGGTCATGTGAAGGCAGACTGTAGGTTTTGTTTTGCTAATATTGTCCCTTTTACCTTGAACCTCCCTGACAGAGTTGTAGTCTTTTGTTGGTATACTTTGACAATAATAGAGCTACTGATTATATTCTCTGGCAGCGACCTCAGCCTCACCACAGTAAACACACCACTGCACAGAGCAATAGAGTCTGATACAATCCCAGGAAAGAACAGATTAAACAATCATTGGATAGAAAAGGACACATGTTGTAGATTTTAAAAGTGAGAAGAGGACCAGAGTATAGCATGAACCACATAGATGGAAACAGACCAAAATAATGAATAACAGACAGATAGAGGGATATACAGTACTAACTATGAGAAAAGTAGTTGTAGAGTGGTCCGGTAAATCCATCCTGCGAAGCAGCATCTTTGAGGGAGGAGAGGAGAGGCTCCAGTTCCTCTGGAGTGTAAAGGCCTGGAACTTCACCTGAAACATAACATGCACAGGCATATAAAGACATGATACAATAAACTAAATACAAGGTAGTGGGGCCAGGACACATTAAAACTGCAACTTCTGATTGGCGTAGCATTGTTTTGCTAAAATTACCAGTGTACGGGTTCACATTCAAAAGCAATTCAAATGTATATTCCACAAAAAATAAGTCTCAATATGTCTGACACTTTAAAGATTTGATGCACAAACACAACAGAAAGCAAATAAGTATATTTCCCAAAATGTTGACCATTTTCTTTATGACTTACATTAACCAAATCCATATTTTAACCTTCACCCCAAACAGAAGTTGTATCCCTTGAGATCTGTTCTAAAACTGAAGTAAGGGAAAACAAACAACCTTCAACATCACGCACCTGATGACAGCAGGCTGTTGATCATCTCTAAGAAAGCTGGGTGAACAAACTGGTAGTCTTCCAAAAGCAGAACCACCTGTTGGCCCTCCAGACCTGCCAGCTGCATCACCTACATGCATACAGTACGCATACACGTACAATATATGTTTGATATACATATAAACATGACACACCACAGGTATCCTGACACCAACTTTCCTTTAGCAAGCTAGCTGTGCATTTATGTTGTAGTTTGTACTTTAAGGTGGCATCTGACAATATAAATGTAAAAAAACACTTATGTTCACCAGTACATCCAATTATCTAGCACATTTTGCAATAACACAATGTGAAACAGTTGAGCCAATGAAAAAGGTAATTCACTCTTACCGTCTTGAGGTCATTGCTGAAATGCTTAAGACTATAAGCACGGGACATTTTGGGCGTGAACAACGTGTATCCATGCATGTGTGACACCAGGTAGGTGGCTGTGTGCCGACCCACTCCACTCCGGCCTGCCAGAAGCAGAGAGCCACCGGGTCGGCTCAGGACCCGATCCACCCTGGACACAAAGTCACACACTTCCCAGAACAGGAGAAGATCCAGCTCTCTGTTATCACGGCTGTACAGCACTACTCCCTTGAGGAAGGAAAGGAGGACACACACACACACACACACACACACACACACACACACACAGGTGAGGAGCTGCACCACAGACATCCCAACAAAAACAATGAAATATAAATATGATCACAAAGACAAAGAAACACAACCACAAGACTGAGGCACAAAGATACAAGCAGGAAACACATACCTAATCCAACAGGACCAACCACATACACCACAAGTTTCTCACTGTGTACCTTTTGAATAACTTGTTTCAGGTCAGTAGAATCCAGACGTCCCAGTTGTTTACCATGAGGAGGTAGAGACTGGCCTGGAGCCATCACAGCCCCTTCAGAGGCTCCCCACGTCACATAAAAGCCATCTGCACAAAGGGGGCGGTTAATAACACACCCGCATATGTGTACATCAAATTACATAAAGGCTGTCTTCAGAGGTAAGACACCATACATAAAATGAGCAATATAGAGGAAAGTACTGTCATAAAAAGAAACTCCAGTCAGCTACATGTGACAATGAGATCGAATGTGTGTTTCAATGTTCAACCTGTGCAATGAGAATTTGTATTTCTTTTACAGATTACAAAGCAGATGTTTGAGAGAAGCAGGCAGGTGTTTGTTTTGCAGGCGGTCTGCACTTTTGGCTGGAAGAGGCAGTTCTCACTCATTTCACAAAGCACCAGCCTTAACTGGTACTCTCTCCCGGGTTAGACATAATGCAGACTGCTTGCGTTTAAACCCAGCAGTCTAGGCAATGCCTAGAAGGGCAAACAGATGAAGGGATGTTCAAGAAAAATCATTGCAAGGCCTCCTGGGATATTGTTTTATGTCTCTGTGTATCTGAGCACTGGTGTTGTATGCTCCTTCATTAATGTTGAGTTTGAGTAATGTTGGTTCTTGGTATGACACTGGATTTGGATGTGTTGATGTGATAAAAAAAAACATTTATCCTTTTACTTTATCTAACTGCAAGCACTGCAGGCCTTTATTCAACAGTACCAAGGGCTTTGGTTATAGATTGGGCATTGTATGTATTTAGCAGCCGGGACCTGGCCTCGAATACCTCTCTGAGTTGAGCTTGCTGTCTTCTTTATGCTGACTTTCAAAACACATTTGCATAAAGATTTTGCCAGCATTTGTCACATATTTATAGTACTGCTGTACAGATTATTACTGAGCACAGTATATATTAGTATTACAACATATATTTGTATGCATGGAGGGTGGGATCTGGATTTATCGTCTTCCCTCATTCCTCTGAGTGTTCAGAGGGGACCTCCTGTACAGTGTGGACAATACGAGCCATCATTCGGGTTTGACTTTGTTCTCATTTATCTCACACTAGGATTTGGCAGGCAAGTGCAGCATTGGAGTCTTGCCAGCTCTGAACCATCATTTAAAACCAGTTGCCAACATCTCACCCCTGCTACAACCAAGGAATTAAAATAGTATTACAACTGGTAACACTATATTTTTGATCAGTGAATAAGAAACATTTTTGTTTACTACTTTGTTTTGTTTACCATGTTAAGCAGTCAAACCAAACTGAAACAATGCTGGTTTAAAGTAAGCAAACAGACCATTATCTGAGAAACTGCCCTAAATACAGAGCTGTCAAAGAACAGAGCCTAGCAACGCTTTCATTCAGGCATGAGTGGCAGCCTGAAAATGTTGGCAAGAATTGCATCAGGTACTCCATCTGTATTGCATGTTTTCCTGCTTTGCCTTGACTTTTGGCTGTGGAATCCGTTGAAGCCTGCAAACAGTTGTTTTGTGTGTGTGATCCCAACGAAGGTGTGTGTCAGCAAGAATGAAGCCATCTCATACCAGTCATGTTGTCGAGAGCGTCAGAGCCCCAGTCTCCCCGTATGATGGAGGAGAGGATGTTATCAAAGGTGTGAAGGTCTTTGGAGGAAACTAGCCGGTCTCTGAACAGCCTCCTGGCCTCATATGCTACCACCTCCAACACGCTATCTGTCACATTAGATTGAGCTAAAAGGGAATACATGACACGTGCACACACACACACACACACACATATTTGAAATGAATATCCAAACCGTGTACATGCTATTTGCTCATGAGATTTTGTTTGAAATGCATTCCTAATCAGAACTTTGATAGAACATTCAACACAAAGAGTAAACACGTCATCGTTTTCTCCCTTACATCATAAGACAATGAGTATTTTGAAGTATTTGGTTGTAGTTTATGTTCCAAAAAGGACAAACACAGACACAAGCTCAGTATTTGCACTGTGACTCAGGCCTCAACATGAGTAAAAGGGCTATTTTTGGTGAAATCAGGCATGACAAAAGCACTTCCAGGGGACATCATTTACCACAATCCCCTAAGAACAAGCAGTGCTGCTGGATAAAAAAAAAAAGAGTGCTACAGGGACTCGTAGGCCACCGGCATCAACAGTGTCTGTCATACTGAAAGAGCTTAAGAAGAGAGTCAAGCACAGTTGACACACCAGCAACATTTATTTTAAAGACCACAAAGGAAAAGGAAATAACTGAAAGTTCTTAAAGGTCATGCTAAACATTTTCAATGCTTCTGGATTTCAAATAATTGTAATGCCTAAAGGGAGATTCTGATATTTGACAGTTAAAAGAAATCTGTTGTTTAACATAACACAAGGGTTGTACAGATAGATGATGATCTTGGGGATTGGCGATGTTCAGAGCAATCAATAGTGCTAAATAGCCTGAGATCAATAGAAAGAGCGACACGGTTTCAGCCTGCTCACTTTGTGTGGTTGTAAAGACAACTTTTGGTCCTAATTCCATTTTCCTCCATTGTAGCGATGCACAGACAGAAGGGAAACAACAGGGAAGTGAAGCCACAGTCAACGGGAGATGGGGACGCAAGCTGCAAACAGCTGGTTTAGCGCCACAAACAGATGCTCCTATGTGCCTCCTGCAGCTGATTTTAGGGCAGTGCTATGTTATGTGCGTGCTCTGATTCATACATGTATTCTTGTCTATGAGATTTGAGGTAGATTTAGGCTCCTTAGATCTTATTATCGAATGTCTGAGGTCCCTCCTACTTTTTTAACTTTGTTTGCAAAATAATCACAACAAATAGCTGTAGAACTCGTCCTTGGTCTTTGGTGGACAACCAATGGAAAGGCAACCCTTTTTCTAAATGACTTCAAAAGTATTTTACTTTTGGAATTTTTCTTGTACTTATTGGCTGACATATCTGCTGACACTGATATATCTGTAAGAAGCTTAAATTGCCTGATGATATCAGCAATTCCAAAGTATCTGCCATCATTCATGACATATTTATTTACATGATGAAACATACCCAATCCCACTTGGTTTTGGGGTGTGATTGCCATTCAATTTAAAAAACATTTTACTGAAATCATTAACGGAAATAACTATTTAACTATTGGGGGCACCATAAAAAGGTTGTGAACACAACTTTAAAATATCATCCTCAAGCAACTGCGGAGCAGCCTTAGGTTTCGTATGGATACATATTTCTGATCATATGGCAAATGTAAATTCAATATACATCCTACCACCTCCTGAGAAAAATACGGACTCTTTAGCTTTTAATGTTCCACTATGTTTACCAGCGTGTCGCTAACTGTGTCTGTCTGCTGTTTAGTGCTGAGCAGGAAGTGCAGAGTGGGCTTTTTTTAAAGCTTTTTTGCAGAAACGACGTTTTGAGAGTGGATATGATGTGCTGTTAATATATATTGTGGTCACATGCACACTCAAACCACAGCACATACAACAACACAGTCACAGAATAATAATAATAGTTTTTTTTACATACCAGAAATAAAGTAAGCAGCAAGAGGGAAAAGAGGGAGGAAGAAGGCAAGAGTAAGTTAAAAAATGATGAGCATTGGAAAACAGAAGTTTGTCTGCTGACGTGTTTAATTAAAAATAAATGATTGGACTCCCCATCACAGCAGGGACATATTGCAGAAGGAGAGAAAGAGTGACAGAAGGAGAGATGAAAGGACAGAAAAGGGAGAGGATGATAAAAGAAGGTGAAAGAGACAAGTGACAGAGAAGAAGTGAGGAAAGAGAGGAGAGATCTAATGAAGAAAAAGGTGAAAGATGGAGACAGTCGCTCTGAGCTATATTGACAAGGAACAAAGCCATGTGGGGCTGTCTTTTTGATTCTGTCATCAAAACTGACAGTTACTGATGATGTATGTTAGCGGCAGCAAAATTATTCTACGTGAGGGTGTTGTAGATAATCCATTGGTCATTCAAACGTTCGTCTTTTGTTTGCATACCTTAGTGGCTCTGAAAATGTATTGGTCCAAGTGGTCTATATTTGTTCCCTAGCTTAGAGAAGGTTTGAGTGTCTCTAGTTATAACATCAATATTATTCCTGTAAAAATGTGCTCAGACACCTATTAACATATTAATAGGCTCAGATACATATTCATACATGTGCATGTGTGTTTATTTACCTGCAGTGAGATCATACCGCAGCAGGCTGAGGACCCATTCTGTGAGGATACAGGGGGTAAATAGGTAGTGGCTGTGGTCATCCACTGTAAACTTGGCTTTCACCTGAAAGTAGAAATAAATTAGGAGATAGATGATACATACATATCTGAAGGACAATATTAATTGAGAATTGAAAATATGCTAACAGTGAATGAAGCTCAAAGTTGCAACTATGGATAGCAGACAAATTGTGCTGTTAGATGTGTCACTCACTCACACTGCCCGAGTTAATACCTGTTCGTAGAGCTGCACAAGAGACCCAGACAGCTGGTGTGCTTTCCCTGTACTGGCCCAGGATGCCTGGCTGCCCAGGCTATGCTGGAGAACTGGCTGCAGATATGCTGAGTAGATAGTCTGCAGCTGCTCCTTGTCTGGATAGCTAAAGGCAGAGGCAGAGAAACAGATGGATGATGGAAAAAGAGAGGGGGTCAGGATTAGTACCAACAGTAAAACAGATATGATGGATACATGATAATGTTGTAAACAATTTTTTAGAGGGCATGTACGCAAATACATAATGTAATTGCAGGCTGTTTGGAAATGTGTTAAGTAATGTGAAAAGTACATTTGCATAATACTTACTCTATAGTGCAGACACGGACTATAGATGTGAAGCGAGAGGTGAGTGAATGGCTCCCTACAGCACCCCCTGTTGACATGGAGGCCACCACCTGGATGTTCTCAAGACTCACCCACTCCAGATTTTCATCATAGAATCCCTTATATGTCAAAACCTTGAGGAGAGACAAAGAGAGAGAGAGAGAGAGAGAGAGAGAACCATCCATCCTTCAGTCACTACTTTGGTAACTTATGAGTGTGTCTTTTCTCCATGTGTCCTCTCTACCTGTTGCAGGAAGGCAGTGAGGTTGCTGGTCCCCCATTTGTCAGGTTTGGGTAGGTTAATGTCTTTTAGGTAGAGCACCAGGTTCTCACAGTCTTTGGGTCTAAAGACTCGACCTGTGTTTGAGCTGAGCAACAGACAGGTCTGACCAAGCTTCTGTAGCACATGGCGAGATGAGGTCTGGGCACTGCAGTGAACCACAGCGACTTGGGTGGACCGCAGCTGGGAGAAGGCGTAGCGCAGGAGCATCCTTGACAGAAAATAATAAAGAGAAAAAAGGTCAAGAAACACACAGAAGATGTGGCCAGACAGGGCCCATCAACTTCAGCCAAATTGATAAATGTCGTGACTCTTATACATGTCATATATGCTTAGAATGGTGCCATGACTGCAGGAAATCATGAGAGGAAGAAATAACTGTTGTGCTGTATTTAGCAAGACGGTCACTTGGGATCTAGAGAACAATGTTTATCAGAATAGACACAAAGGCAAAGAGACATTTCTGAGGGTGCATACAGAAAGAGGAAATAATTGGAAAGTAAATGATGTGCATGCATATGCATGCTTGCTCTGTCTAGTGAGTGCATGTGTGTATAGATTAATGAGATTGTCTTTTATTAGAAGAGTAAGCTGACAAACCCAGTGCCTCATTGAAAGACGAGAGTGAGGCAAGACAAGAGGACGAGAAAAGGAGACATTGAGTGAGACTAAACTGGAGTGTAAAAGGCACACTTAGTGAGCCATGTTCCTCAAACCCTTGGGGAGGGAAGCAGTTACTCTTGAGGCAACAACTCTATGCCAGAGCACATACATCACACACACAAAGATGCACTTCGCAGTTCTTATTCGGTCTTGTCAGCGCCTTTACACAAAAGGTCAAGTCTTGAATTATAGAAGCTTTGATATTAGTGTTGATTGTGCTTGTACCATCTTTGAGTGTCCACATTTGACAGCAGTGACCTCACAAAACCTTTTTCTACAAGCAGACCAACAGGAGGTTTGCAGAGAACATTGTCTGTTCAAACTATTTACAGAGACTGCCACTTCATAAATGATATGAAACAATCACGACAATGCTGTTAAATGAGTGAACGTGAAAATGTAATAGTTACTCAGCAATCTCGTCAGTGTGATGCGCTCGGTACATTTTAATGGCCGCGTTCAAAAAGTCTGTCTTCTTGTGTTTTGATTCAGATTTTGGATTTGTGTTCAATTTTGTGACACAGTACACTGTGTTTTCACAAACACAATATTGCAAGTGTGTGTGCAAATGCCTCCTCTGTATGATTACTGTTTACAAATGTTTGTGCAGTGTGTGCGCTTGCATCGCTGCATGTGTTTGTAGTTACCCCTTTCCGCAGCCCTCGGGCCCAACCACCATGAAGGGCTGCCTGTGCAGAGCGGTGAGCCATGGGGAGAAGCAGTGCAGACCTCTTTGCATGTCGGGTGTCTCAATAACAGGTAGAGTGTGTGCATGAGAGAGCTGTTCCAGTGAGAGACCCTCGGGACGATGGAATGTATAGGCTGCTAGATGGCCGCTGTCAGAGTCATAGTAGGTATCTAGTGTTTTTTTGGGGTCTGGTGGGCTTTCCCTGGCCCAGCTCAGCAACTACAGGAGTACAAAGAAATAAGGGAAAACGCGACATTACATACGTTCCACACCAGGTGCATATCCTCTGTAAGTACTTGAATGATGACTCATCCCTCTATTTTTTTCATCAGTAACAGCTGAGTTTTACCCATGAATACAATTCCAATACTATAACTAAGCTGTTCTTATGGTCACCATCTGCCCACACAAAAGAGTCAGGAGTCCTCACCTCTTTGGCAAACTCCTGTCTTGTTTTGAGGTTGAGGTTTCCTCCCAAACCTCTAAGAAGACCAACGATGAACTGACCTCTCTCTGTGACAGCACTGAGGTGAGAGAGACCATTGAAGACTGTACCCACCAGACTAGTCTCCACCACAAAGTCATTCTGATGAGAGGTGAGAAGAAGAGAAGGGCATATACAATTTTGAATTAAAAATTGAATTAAATGAATGAATGGATGAAAAAACTAAGATTTGGGTATAAATGTGGTGAAAACAAGAGAAACCCAGCAAGCACGTTTTTCACAGGATATGAAAGCTGGAAGCTGCTGATTTGTTTAAAGCGTTTTTTTTGTGAATTCATCACACTCTTATAATGTCAGCAATCTATTATGATGAACATTGGTCAGTATACCTGGAGGTCATTTATTCATTTAAATCAGAAAGTGTTCTAAAATTCAGCACAATGACACAGTTTGACTGTTTTTGAACCGGTGTGCAGAAGTAGGATAAGGCCAAGTTACCTGTTTGATGACCCAGTCCAGGGCTCGTTGGAAGTAATCTCCCAGCCAGTTTTCTAGGTTTGTGCCACAGTCCTCTGGCTGACCCCTCAACCACGACTTAAGCAAGGCACCCACATCAATGTCCTCATCGCTAAAGTTATTAGTCAGAAAAGGGGGAGATAAAAACATTGAGGCAGGCCAGTTGAATACGATGGATTTGGTGCACTTGAAACTCGGTCTGCAGAGGCTCACTGACCTGAGAAAAATCATTCCCATGCGGGATATGGTGGCTGGTGAGGCACAGCTAAGGTCATGAGTCTCAAACAGGAAGTTAACGTGGGGTCCGAACTGGATGCGTTCTCCACTCGGCATGGTTAACAGTCGGTTATCATCAAGCACAGAGTTCAAACTCTCAATCCACTCCGGGTCGATGTCACCGTCGCACACAATCCATGAGCTCACCCCTAGAAAATACAAAAACACATATACTGCAGATATATACTCTCGATACACAGTGCAGTTTAACAAATGTAGACCACTCCAGGCTAATTGTATCCATTCCCAGTGAAGTTCACTGGTCAATTTGACTTTTTACAGTTAATATAGACACCAGTGAGCTATTTGCACCATTGACTGTGTGTCTTTATCTTACCCTGTGGTTCTCTGACCACATTCCTGGCACTATGTGTGAGGACGCCATCAGACCATTCTCTGGTGTCCATGTCTATATGTCCTAGCAGCTGTTGTCTGGGCATGGCCTTCGGATTCATTGTGTACTGCTTCACCTACAAAAATACAGCATTAGTTAAAGATGGTACACAAGATTGGAAAGAAAAATTAATTTAACTGACCCATAAACTCAAATAATTGCTTTTCATAGTCTTCTAAATGCTCAATAATATGTACATTTACAGCATTTTTAACGATTTTTTAAGTTCCATATTAAATTAGGTATTCCAGGGAGGCAGAGTCTCTTACTTACCACTTTGCCTGTCTTGCTGAGTGCAGCCCTCAGCATCCTCCAGAGAGTAGACTTTCCTGCTCCACTTGGCCCCACGATGACTACGCCCATGCGTTGTCTCAGCTGTTCATTCAGCTCCAATGCCTTCTTTAGCTGGAAGTAAAGAGAAGGACAAAAAAATAAAATCAACAATTAATATTGGATTTCGCCAACGTCTTCTTCACAAACTATCCAACTGCTGGGTCTCAGTGTTAATGTTAACGCCTTTTTGCTGTATAGAGTGATCCCAAACACCAGGTCACATCATGTATGGTGATAATAATATTAGTTGATTCTGCTAATTAATAGACTTTATACACTATGTCTTTATACACACACACCTGGCTAGGTATAAGTTCCATCCGTGCCTCCCTGAAGACTTGTTCCAGAGCTTGCATGAGTATCTGGTCCTCCACATCGGTGAAAATAACCCCGGAGAAGACGTCTCTGACCAGAGCATCAAACCGGGAGATATCGGCAAACGTCAGCTTGGACATGGTGTTCAGTCTCAATGCCTGCACCACCAGACTACTCTCCTGAACTGCAGCAAGACAAAACATATGTATTCATTATTCCAATCTGAATTAGAATAGGCATGACAAAAAATAGGATTAAAACTATGAAACTGTTAATTACTGATGAAAAATGACAATATGCAGAAAGAGAAGCAAAGGCTTAATGCAGAAGAACACAACAACATTAGGTTATGACAGTAACTTGTATAGTCATTATTCTTTTGCTCCTGCACATGCCCCCTGTTATAAATGTGCTAATTACCAAAGCGTGTAATGATTTAGCAGTTTGTCAATACTTCTGTTCTCTTCTCCAAAGATGCTGACCTTCCCTATGGGGACGATTGTGGTGTTTTCCTTTTTTTCACAGCAGAGAGGAACACTTGGCCAGACTACCCACAGAGACTGCACAGGAAAACCGTGGGGACTCAACGGCAGACAGGGGAGCAATATGCTCTGTGTGTGTGTTGTCGTGTGTCGGTCAGATAAAGTGTGGCTGGTGGATCAGAAGACTTTGAAAAAGAGAGAACGGGCTCACGAAAAGGCAGAGGAAATGAAAAGAGAGCGAGTGGGGGCAGAATTGAAAAGAAAAGCAGAGGCATGAAAGGGCGATGGGGGTGAGGAAGGAAGAGCAGCAAGTGAGAACAAGTGGGTCGGAGAGCAGTATCGACAGCCGGGTATCAGAGAGAGAGTAAAACAGGAGGTCAGAAGGAGGTGAGGTGAAGAGCTACTGAAGAGGCAAACAACACAACTCTGGCGTGTTTGGGAACCAGAGAAAGGAGACAAAAGCACAGACAAGGGAAAAGGGAAGAAAAGTTTTAAAGGGGACTATCAATAGATGGCATGTCAGTATTATTTTAGAGGGCAGTGACATCAGCAGGTGGTCAGCAAAAGTGCTGGTCAACAGGGTCTTTTGATGTACTCATGTACACACGTGACCCCGTTGTGTACAGGATAAGCGTTTCCAAACCAGCCAAGTTATCACTTCTATCACCTTATCCTCAAAACCAGCTCAACGAACGTCTATCTTTCAGGGCAGAAGCTTATGATCATTGCAACATTTTTAGTACTTCACAGTTCTGTTATGTAATAAACGTGTGAATGTAAGAAAAATTACATTTAGACAATAAACGTTGATATGTTGAAAATCTTCATTACATGACACTATAGTAATGATTATTCTGCCTTTGTGGTACATTTGTTTCTAATCTGTTAAGCAGGCTTTCACAAGCTAGAAGAATCAGGTGTCTGACAATCACATAACTGCAATGCTGTAATTTAGATTTCTGTATTGCAGTAAAAAAAACACAAAATGACAATTTCCTTTGAACCGCTAAACTGATTAAACCACGGCTGCATGTAAAACGGCCATTTAGTCTGTCGTGACTTCTACTTCATGACGATATTATCTTTTCCACCTCTGAAGCATGAATAAATTCATGTCAGACCATTTCATTTTGAGAGGCTCTCATTATTAGTTGTCAATACTGACAATAGAAGAGTCCTGACCCATGAAGTGTGATAAATCCATATTACAGCAAAGATGTATATCTTAATTTTAAATAACAGGGAGCATGTAAATATCCTATGAATCCTCTTAAAAATCTTACAAGAATTAAATATATAATGCATTTTTACTGGGACATTTGTGGAGAATGATTGCTCAAAAATGTATTGATGGTGTATTCTGCTGGTGCTTTATGCAGTCAAAAGAATCGATTCACTGAGAACATAACGTTTCTTAGTAGATCTAGTATTGGCCAATATGTCAGCCAGTATTGGCTTACTGCAGACATATCACATCGGTGTATACAGTATGTCGGCCGAGCTAGGTGTGAGGTCATTTAGAAAAAGTCACACAATTTGTACATGAGGGAACACTACGTTTATTTTGACACTGATGTAATTTCCCAGTAAGCCTTTGAGCAGGATAATTCAAGTATGTCATGGAGGGATGTCCATAGCACAACTTCAGATAGGAAGAACATACCAGGTATCTGGTGTCTTGTTTTCACCCTTAATGCCATGTGGTTGTAGATTCTGCAATAAATCCTGTGACTCTGCATTAGTCCCATATGTCAAATACACTCTCCATTGATAATTGTTATCTATATGTGTTGCATTGTGGTACTGCGTTCTTTTGGCAGCCATGAATGTAACTCGAGGTAATGGCTGAAAAGGCACCCGCTTTCTTCAAACTTTTCTGTCACTCTACACTATTTTAAAAAAGCCTCAAAGAAATAAAAATAAAAAACAAAATAACAAAAAATAGCCAGATGGGGCCTTACTCTTGTCCTTGTCAAGACTCCTCCTCTGTTGCTGCAGCAGACTGCCGCAGGCCTTCAGCACCGTCTTCAGAGCACGCAAGCCCCAGTCATAGTGCTGCTGGGGAGTCAACAGCTCCCTGGACGCACACATAAAGGCACATTTTCACACATATTCACACAGTCTGAATTGACTGTAGTACCGGCTGTAGTGCTAATGGGAGGGAGGTAGAGCGTAACTTATCCTCAAAATCAATATACTGCAATAGACTGTGGTGGCAGAGTAAGAGGTATTGAATAAATATAACACCCAGATCATAATTTGGTTTGGAAAACAGAAAAACACATTTAGTGAACACACAAGCAAAAAGACCAGATTGATGAGACAAGCTGCACATACTGTATAATTAGTTATCTGATGATTATTTAAGTGGTAATAGATTTCATTTTACACCTTAACCCTAACCGAAAAAAAGACTGAACTGAATCATTTCTACCTGGCCAGGTTGAAGATTGCAACTAGTTTTTGCCCCAGCATTTCTCCATTTTTGAAGCCCTCAGAATAGAGGATGACCTCAGCAATGAGCTCATTGTCTGGCCTGCTCATGGCCACAGGCCTGAACAGCTGCTTTAGGTTGTCTGGAAGCTTCTGTCTGCCTCCATAGCCTTTTCCTGCCGGGTTTAATGTGATAAACACTCCAGAGTTCGGGTCCAATTCCACCTAAAAGATGAAGAGAAGTAGGACATGTATAATATGTTTTATACTACAGTAGCCTGAATGTAGTTTCATTGATTGCTTGATGATTACTCTTATACAATGGATGAATAAATAACTTATTGACAGAATAAACACAGGCACTGTGTGTTCAGTATGTGTGCATCAGTACTTGGAAATATCAGCGTCTTTGTCCTATTTACAAACCTCCTTCCCCAGCAGATCACATGCATTTTTGTGATGTTTAAGAGAGTCTTGAATGGCCTGAATCTGCATAGAAACTGCAGACAACACCGCTTCCTCTAAGCGGTTAAACTCGTCAAAGCAGCCCCATGCTCCACACTTCACCAAGCCCACAAAGATTCGTCCCATTGACTTCACATCGATACCCTGAAAAACAGACACATTCTCAATAACCAGTCGTGTTTTGTGTGTGTTTGTCTGTGTGGTCAGAAATGCTCATTGCATACGTGTGTTGCTCCCAGTATAATGATCACCAATATGAAGATTTAGCAAACACATTAGAACCATCACTTCCTCCTTACAAGCATCTTTATACCTCATCACAGTTGAATACCAGCACTTGGCGTCCGAACAGCCCACCCAAGGCTTTGACCGACTCAGTCTTGCCAGTGCCAGCGGGCCCATAGGGGTTCCCCCCAAGTCCCATCTTCATGGCCTGGGTCAGAGTCAGGTAACACTTATCAGTCAGTGGAGTGTGCACCAGCTTAGCCGCATTGCCCTGGGAGACCGGAGAGGGAGGGTGGAAAAAGTGAGCAATAAAGACTTTGACAGAAACACAGCGAGATAGCCAGACAGAAGTTAAGATATGGGGAGTGAGGGGAGGATGGAAGGGCCGCAGAGGATAAGGGCAAAGAGACAGATGATGGATTAAAAAGGAATGAAAAACAAATGCAGAACAGGCAAAGAAAATGAAAACGAGTGGGACAGAGTCTAGCTGGTGTTATTTTAGAGGAACTGCAGAGGAGAAATAAAGCAAGGCATCTTCAGTTCATCTCATCTCTGCATAAACAGTGCCCCCTGAAGGTAAAGAAAATATGTTTTTTATATTGTCTAGTCTGGATGATTATAAATAAGTTAAAAAGGTTAACTGCATGCCAAGAAACACAAGTGTCTTTTTTTATGTCCATTTGGTCAATTTTGATGGAAGAGTGCATCAAACCTCTATCTCTATGTCAACACACCTGGTATTCATATGTATAGCTGAACTGTGCATCCACCATATGTATGAGGCAGCATTTGTCTGTGCCCATGTAGAAGCGAAGTTGCCTCTTCCAGGCCCAGGCATCAGCGCTGGTAACGGCTGCCTGGTTAAGTTGCTTCACCACACTGATGTTGTGAATAATATCCAGAATCAAGGCCTTCAGCTTCAGTTGCAGGACACTGGACTCTGTAAGACATGCGTATCGGGACGGAAGAGTTGTGCAAATATCATACTTGATTATACATGGTCATTTTTGTCAACAAGGTCAAACTTATTTGGAGTTGCAATAAAAAAAATACACATGCACCGAAGTAAACATTGACGTATCAAATATTATACACCGTTGTATAAACCTACGCCTGTTGGTTCAAAGCAAAAACTTTACATTACATTTCTCTGCATCCCTTTATGTAAACAATTATGTTAAATATGAATGAATCATTTTTACATTTGGTTTAAAAAACTAATCACTACTTTACTCAGTGTTCTGGGCTGAATATTAACCGCAAGTCATTCGGTAATCCCAACAGGTCGCTCTTTTTGCTGCTTTGCTGTGAATAAATGGGAGACTTTTATTGTAAGCAGGCAGAATGGCAATGGCCTTTTTGTTACCATAAAACAGTCGTGTTTGACAGCCGTAAGGAAAACCGCTTCAAGTAAAAATGCGATCAGAGAGAAGAATAAACATGACCCCTCACCGTGTAAAACAACCAACAATTTAGAGAGGGAAACTTTGTTATGACATGAATACAGCCACATTGATATACTAGCACGTCGATATCACCCACCTCTGCATACATAAAAATGGCTGAAGTAGCCAAATGAACACCATCTTGTCTCGCCTCTATGCCAGAGGCGGACGTCAGAGGAGATCACTCTCACTCCCCACCTGGGTTTATAGCCCATTTATGTGGACTGGGTAATTAAATTATCTTTCTTGCCATTACTTTAGCTACTTTAATCAGTAGTGCCACTCCAAAGCCTCTCCAGCCTACCTGGTTGTTTTAGGGAGCCAGTAATTAGATGAGATGTTATCATGGAAATGGGTTCTATTTCAAGTGTGTATTGATGGTAGAGATTTGAATGCAAAACGGTCACAAAATGAATCATATTATCTGCAAGTATGACAACCTCCAACGCAGCGCTTTGCTGAAATATTTGATATCTAATCAAATACAAAAATATAAAACTAAGTAACTGATGAGAAAAATTGGCTTTAGTAACACTTTGTGGAATTGAAACAAGCACCGTTTCCATATACATTTTCATGACACAGAATTTTGCAGCAATGTACCGTGAAATGATGCCACTACCAGGGTTATGGGAGAGCTTTTCATCTCATGCATGAATAAGAAACATTGATTTAAATTTAAAAGCCCTTTTTACGAATTCAAGTTCTGTGTAAAAAAACTCAGCTGTCATGTTTAATGTAGCCATATACTCAGCCGCCAGACATTAAATTAGCCTGCCAGCTAGTGTATCTGCAGCTTGAAAGGGTGCTGCCCCTCAGCAGCCTCTAGTGTCTGACTGGCTATCAAGAGATTTACACCAGAGCAGCCGTTTGGCATTAATCTCTCTGGCTTAAGCAACAACCCATGATTTTGATCAGAGCTCAATCCTTTGAAAAAACAAGAGGGAGTCTGATAGTGTCACAAAAAAACAAGTTGCAAGTATCAAGTGTTTATAGAGCATGGCAAGATGGGGAGGTTGATATTATCAGGAATTTGATCAGAAACCAAAAAAGCAGAAGAAAATTGGGATAAACATGTAGGACAATATCCTGAGCATCATTAGATATGCTACAAACATGTCAAAGCCTTCAATGATGCCTTGACAAAAAAACATCACCCAGAGTATAACTGCTTTTTTCAGCTTCTCATGTCTGGGTTTGGACGGCTGAATATAGTGAAGGCTAAGGGAAGAGGGTTTTGTATGCACGCAAAACTAAGCTTATGACAATCAGAATCCTGATACACATATACACATTTCATGCATGTTAAGGCATGACATCAACTATAAAGTATGGAATATTTGTCAATATACGCATGTGCGTATATGTGTTCTTCACATATCTATGCGTGTATTGCTGAGGACCCAAAAATGCATCATGTTTAATATCAATATATCTATCAGTAGTGCTTTGTAAGAGGGGACCCCTATTGACTGTATTGACTGTTAAACTATTGAACGGCATGCTGGGTACAGCTTGTGCTGCGTGGCTCGATAAAGTACATTCAAGAACAGATAAGAGAAAGAGAAACCTGACAGACAGACCAGAGATGTATTAGTGATTTTCTAGGGAACGCGTCATCCGATCAAATTCACATTTGTAAAGTGTATCGCTCAGGACCCGAGGAAGTGCAGTGTCAAGTGTGTGAAGAGGTTCTGGAAAAAGCTGCAAGAAGCTATACTGGTCTCTTCTAAGCAGGCACATTTTGAACTAGTATTACTACCTATTAAAGTTGGCTAACATGTTAGTATACAATTGCCTACTCAGGGTGTGTTCAGACTTAATGTGAGGCAGCATGGTCACATATAATGTCAGTACATTAAAGTTACAACAGTCTGACACTGACAAATTAATTCACCAATGCTACACACAAACACAAACAGAATTACCTGTATGAGCCTGATCGTCTGAGCTGGTTTCCACCGTAGTGTAATGTTCTAATTTGGCATTAAGTTCCAGCTCCAACCGATGCAAATGTTGCTCTTTTAGGGCTCTTTCCACATCTTCAGTAAACTGGATTTGCTCAGCCAGACACAGAATCTAAACCAAAAACAAGAAAGTTTAGACACTTCAGCGTAATTAAGATGATTTTTCACATCATGGGTCACAAATTACTGACATACGTATGCGGTCTCGGATCTCAACTTCAACTAAGTATTGTGGGTTGTATACTAAGTGTGTGTGTACCTGTGATGGGAAACAGGAGGGGTCCAACTCCCCTTTCTTCCCTGCAGATAGACATTCATATAGCAGGTGCTTCAGAGTCTCCTTCATTTCCACAGACAGCTCACTTAGCCACACCTAGAAAGACAGAAAACAGTTCACACAGAGCTACAAATAACAATAGCCTACACAACTCTTAATATAAAATAGATTTTACAGTTATCAATCATCATTAAAAAAAGAATACAAAATGCTCTAGTTTTTAACTCACTGAAATAAACACATACTGTAAATGTTAAGCTGGAAAGTGTCCAATCAATTATACTCCACATCCAACACAGAACATATTGCATATACAGTCACATAAAACTCTGCAAAACAAATGTACCTCCACGAGGCTGGAGATGCGTATGAGGTTTCTGAGCGGCACTATTTCTCCTTCCAAAGAGCACATGGCAACAATGTGTTGGCACTGCTCATCAAACACCACACTGTGGATGCCTGCATGGGTAATACGCACGCAGATTATCTTCTGACAGATTACGCCATGTTACAAGCGATACAAGGATGAGAGCAGAGCAGAGCCAAAGATAACAGTGTGGGGAAACAAAAAATAGCACAGTATAACAAAACAGACAACAACACAGAGCAGAGCAGAGGTTTCTGACCTGCAAAGAGTTTCCTGAGATGTGACTGGATGACAGTTGGGTTGGTTGCCTGACCAAGAATCTCCAACAGATCATCATCTCCTATGAAATAGAACCGTGGAAAGGCAGAGCGTTTCTCCTGCAACAACCACATACAATTAAAAAAAAAGTGATATTTACCATTCATGTTATACACACTGTACTGTATGTAGTCTCTGCATAGCAAAATGCATGATGTGTGTACCTCCAGGAATTCATTGAGTGACTTCTGGCAGCGCTGCAGCTGGTCCAGGATGGTGACCAGGGAGTTTCTGATGCCTGCCCTTGAGCTCAGAGAAACAACTCTGTTGTCTCTCTGAATGTCTGACATTATGGACCTGGGACACAAATAGAGAAAGTACTTTGTTACCGAATGTGGATGAAACACATTCCGCCTGTGATACAAATGATATTTGTAATAAATCAAAACAAAGTGCTGTGGAACAATAAAACAATTACAATCAGTATGTGATATAGGTACAACAGTGAATATTTAAAGGACTAACTTTAAGGTTAAATGTGAGGTTGTTCCACATACAATGGATAGTGCTTCATTATAGACTGGGAGTTTATCGGAGGGGGCAATGTGCCTATCTCTAGGTCAAATTTAAAAGATACACACACACACACACACACACACACACACACACACACACACACACAGTACCTGAAGTCTTCATCAACACGTTTGAAGCGGGCTTCCTCCCGGGGCAATGCTCCTCGTCCAAAAATGGGCTCCAGATAAACCCAACGCCTCTGGATGGCATTCAGACTCAGCAGGTACTCGTCTAGGTCTGATAGACGAACCTCCCATAGACTGACCTGGACACACACGGACCAAATATAGTAACATCGGAAAGAGCTGTTTCATTACGGATTTGTAAACCCCCAAATGTGAAAACATGTAACAATACAAAACAACTGATTTGATTTAGTGAACACATACTTTATCTTTAATAAACAGAAAGTCTGGGGAAGATTTACTTTTTCCAAAATTAAAAATGAAGCAGTAAAGATTATCAAAGTGTATTTATAGATGTTTTTGACCTAACCTTGTCTTGGAAGCTGCGGTAGTAGGGAGAGTCTTTCAGAGACTGCAGCAGACAGCGGTTATCTCCCACCTGGATGGGCACAGAGTGGTGATAAAGCCAATGTTTGCTAATCCTTAACAATTCGTTTAATGGTCCCAGTAGATATGCCTGCATGTTCTAGAAGACATGTGCGTGCCTTCCGAGTCCAGCCACCAAGTGGTCGCTTTTATTGACCTGTCTGAAATAATGATTTAAAAATGAATAATGAAAAAAAGGGAAATTCAGCTGAAGGAGCCTTTCCTAATAATTCAAGGTTTTCAAAAGCATTGCTCTGCATGCAGACTTCACTTTTGTATACTATCTCATTCAACAGCATTATTCTGAGTCAAAGTCCAGCACTTTGGCTCACACCTTTATCAGAGGAAGAAAAGGGACAACTTTATATTATATATAAATACAAAAAACATATAGTAATCAGGTTATTATCAGTTTCTGTATTTTTTCTGTATGTATTCTTTCTTACATCAAACCATCTTATGGTCCGCAAGGAAGTTCAGTAGCATCTTAAAATCAATTATAAAACTCAGAAGTAACCAGTGTTCTCAGCAGGACATGCTCCCTCATCCGAAATAACAAAAAAATGAATCATTAATAACATTGTGAAAGGTCATCTCTGTATTATGTTAAGCTCTGAATTGTGACTAATATTTATTAAAAAGTGCATACAATGTGTGCTAAAAACAGGGAAGCTAATTCGGATCAAGAGATAATTTCTTCAAAATGGGTTCAAAAACTGCAGATTTAATTAATATTTAGTGGTGTGTCAAAACTCACAGAACCAGATCTGAAAAGCAAATCAGAGCTAATTGTGTTTGGCCCAATTATGAAAATATTGAGCCCTCACATTGTAACTGCTGTGTTTACTGCTTTGTACATATTTTAGTGCATCAAAGTCAACATTTAAATATGTCTTTCTCTGCCTGCATTAGACTTTACAGCATTCTGTCTTTAGTTAACCAAGGCTCATGTAAATTACACCAAAGAACATTGAAGCAGTCAAATCCTGGGTGACACTGTGCCAATATACCATAAACGTCAAATGTATGTCTTGGGGCTGCCTGGATTTAATAATCAAGATAGATTCCAGTTTATTTGAAACAATACAATATTGACATAGAAAAGATTATTTAACTACAGTAAAACAAATCAGGGTCTGGCTGAAAAGAGACAGGATGATTTGTTATTGCAGAGGGCTTTGTGCAGCAAGGCAAACATGTCACCAGTTCCTGCAGATGACAGGAATATTAAAGTTGTGATGGTGTAAAAAGCTAAATGATTTTTGGAAGTTACTCAAAACAGTAGGCAGGTGCTTAGGAATCCCTTGGAGGCAGGCATGTCAAGTAGTCTGAGAGCAGTTAGTGGAGAAATATAATCAATAAAAAAAGGTTACACAACTTTCTCATTTGGGTAGATGCCATCTGCTTTGTGCAAGTGGATTATGGTCAAAGTGTGGCTAATAAAACTATAACCAGTTACAATAAGCTGAAATGAACTTTGCTTATGAAGACTTACCCTAACTCAGCGTGACATCATGCAGTAAGTGTGTGTTTTGTGCTGATATACAGAGTGTGAGTCCATATCTGGTTATTTCGGTGTGTTTGTGTGTTTACTTGGTTGACTATATCCTTCCAGTCCTTGATCAGGGTGAGAGTGCGTCTGCTGCTGTCTGTGTACTCCAAGAGGTTGAAGGTAGCTGCAGCTCCCCACAAATCCAGCTCCCTCAGTGCTTCTCTGATTGTCACCTCTGCCTGAGCACGACTGTTCAGGTCCTAAACCGGAGCAAATTATATGAAAATGTAGATATGGCATGCCAGGAATTTAATGTGATGCACAGTAAATCCACGAGGAGAGAACCAGCTTGGTATGTGCTGATATGAACTTCATCGTCCAATTATCCTGGTCAAAATTGTTAAATTATACATTATGGTTGAATATAATTACTGAATCATTCTGATAAGAAATAAGAAAAATACAATTAGCAGTTAAATCATTCATTCATGTTAACACTACGGTAAACACGTGTTTGCATTGTAAAGTATATCAAAAGCAACACCTAAGATTGAAACGAGAAGAAAAGGGTTGGCTGTCTATTAGGATTTCCTAAAAAACACAAGAAATACTTATATTTCATCTACATGCCAAACTCTTAAGTATATACTGTTTGTGAATATGTCTGTAACCTACAGTATATGGTTATGAGTTTTTCCTCTACTACTCATACAAGTGCAATTTCTTACTTGCTGCTGCCACCTAGTGGCTCTGGTCACAAATTGTGGTAATGTTGATAACCATAAAGATTCATATTTTTTGACAAATCATAGCCGCATATTTCAAAAGGTCCAAACCCTGTATGTAATTGCATAAGTATGCATGCACATACCTTAAGCTCCAAGGCCTTTTCTACGATGGTATTCGCCACACCGAGGATGTCATTAAAGGTGAGTCTCTCCAAAGTTGTCCCTTTTGGAAGGCCGAGCAAACGGAACATGTCCAACCAGTGGTCTTGGGACAAGTGCTCCCCACGCACATATTTCAGCACCGGGACCATGTTCTAGACATGCAGATGAAAGTTGTGAAAATAAAGGATGTGAGATCTACAGTCATATTAATTTATGTATCAAAGATAACAGTTTAACCCCCAGCGTCCATCGACAATTTTTCCAACACGGATGCTCTCTTTTGTTTGGTATAGTTACAAAATGTCTTCAGCACCATGTAATTTGCTCTACATATTATGGATACCAGAGTAAATCCTTTTGATTTTGGTGATCATGTAACTTTTCCACACACACACACACACACACAAAAGCTTTTACTTGCACAACATATATTGCATTAAGCTGATCATGTCAAAAGTGTTTCACCCAAAAGAAGAATTGATTTTGTTGATTGCTCTCCCATTATGCTACACTGACTAATATTTTAAAACCCTTGCAGGCTCCAAGTAGAGCTGAATTGTCAGTAAAATATTCAAAACAAAGTGTTGAGTGTAATAAACATTATGGCCTTTCAGCCCAGCTCATATACTCTGAAAAGAAGATGATGATATGTTATTCCACTGACTGTACTACTGTCTACCTTGTATTTGTCCACTTCGCCTTGCAGCTTAACAGACATGGCAGTCGGCTGCTCCAGCTTCCTAAGTCTGTCCTGCCACGCAAACAGAAATTCTTCAAACGCATATGTCTTACTCCTGAAAAACAAAAGAATCATGCATATTAACGCACAAGATTGAGGTCGGTATACAGCAGGTTTCAACTTAACCCCCCCTACCTACCTGAATGTGATCCAGTCCTCCTGGGCCTTTTCTGTAAAGCCTTGTTGCCACTCCTCATACAGACCCCACATCTGGCTGTACTCCTCCATGTCTCTTTTTGTCTTTTCTGCCAGAGAGAAATCTGGAGAGCCCAGGTCAAAATAGGCACAGTCCTCACTGAGGAGAGGAGAGGAGAGAAGTCTGATTGGCACTTCATCCAACAGTGCTGTCAGGTGCAATTCAGGAGAGGCACTAATCATTAAGTTATGATGTGTAAGACACACATTTTTTATTTCTTTGATTGTTTCGTGACCTGGTGTCTATGAAGTTCTAGTCTGGGGCATTAGGTGCTCCTGGCTGTAGTGTAATTGGGAGGTGTCCATGAATAATATAGTATTTCTTGTCATTTTAGATTTGGTCTGCATTAGTAATAATACTGAGTAGCTTCAAATATAAAAAATATATTTATAGATAACAGAGAGCAGATAACCAAGAACATTAAAAAACAAAATAAGACACTGTTTTCCTGTTGAGTGTATCTGAATTATTCATCTATATTGCAATAGGCTTATCACATCAGATTTAGTAAAGTTTCTAACAATCACAAAAACATAAATAAATTATGATTAATAATATTATTATTATTATGACAAGCTATTTTTATGGCCACAGCATAACCACATTTCAACTAACCACAGGATGAAGGATGAAGCCAATACCCATCCCCCCCAGAAAACAGCATATATATATATATGTATATATATATATATAAAAACTTACAGCAGTTTACTGCGCACAAGCTCTAGCTCCTGGAACTCTTGCTGCTTGTCCCTGATGGTCTGGAGGCATGCAAGAAGGGCAGCATGATCACCAGTCTCAAGCATCTCATCTTTGGGCTTCAGCTGGTCCCAGCGGGCCTTAAACCTCTCCAGATCCCCCTTGTAGGCATCGATACGACTGGCAGCATTACTTCGCATCACTTCAACCTAAGGGAGGAACAGGGCAAGAGAAAGCAAGTAGCACAAGAGCACAGACAGAGACAGAAAGGACGGGTGATTGGGGTAAATGGGCGAAGGAGAGGAAAGATGTCTGAAAAAGCTGCTGTTACAGGAACATTTGTGATCCGAAATGTTTTAACCATGATCAAAACGTGTGCGTTTATGACTCACCTGATCTTTGATCATAAGCTGGTGGCTCTCCATGACAAGTTCCAGTTTGTCCCACTTGGCCCTCAGTGAGGACAGCGAGTCCAGGCCACCCCCAGCCACTGCTCTCAGCAAGCGGTTCTTCTCCTCAGCACACAGGAACTGAGGTAGGATCTAAACACATGCATACAGTATATTATTAGTTAGTAGACATTGTGTGTGTGTAAATATATATATATATATATATATATATATATATATATATATATATATATTTATTTCAAAATAAAATGTCAGAAATCTAACAAGACATAAAGAATAAATGCCCACCCACTTATACATTCATGCATGTCATGTTATTGATACTAGTGGCAATCATGATTTACATACTGATATGAAAAGCCTAATTTAAAGCAAACAAAAGCAACAAATTCAAATTCTTTAATTTCTTTGACAGGTAGTAGAAGGATTTGAAAATCCTGATTATTTGACAGCATGAATCAGGGAGGACGAGAACCTCAAGCAACAAGGTTCCTAGAAGTGCGTTTGTCTTACTTCTGGTTTGCGGGTAAATATCTGTCTATATTTTCCACCGGCCGCACCAATCTCTTCCATGCTCTCTGGTCGAGTGGACAAGGCCTCCGTTGACTCTGAAACAAAGCTTTCTATGGCCTGGGTGTGCCCTGACAGCAAGAAGGAAAATGGCATGCACAAAGGAAAGGAAACAGAAAAGGAAAGAGAAAGTAAGACCAAAGGAGATAGCATTGTACCAAAAGAATGAAAAACAAAATTGAAACAAATAACCCAGATAAAGAAAAATGAAAAAAGAATGCTGTGTTAATGCTGTAAATAAGTGTAAACAAAGTGTGAGGAAAAGTGAAACAACAATTGAGTTGTCTGTTTTTACCATATATAGACTTCCTGAGTGACGAGAGCAGAATGTCAAACAGCTTCTGGATCAGGTCGTCGATGACAGCTTTTACTGGCTCACAGTTGACTGTAATACAGTCGACCTTCTCCTGGCTGACAGAAGAGGAAGAAAGTGATCAGAGCTTGTGACTAAAGTGTAATGCTGTACATTTCTGAATTTGTGAAGCGATTAACATGAAGTGAGTCAAAGAAGTAAACTTAATCCCAATAGGGCAAATAAAAGGCCTACAAAGGACTAAATAAGTACTCTGTGAGATCTGAAAAAGCTGAATCATAGCAGACTACCAAAAAAACTTCCCCATGCTGTTGAATTATTTCAGCAGACCCAGCTTGAGCTAATAACAATGGTTTATTAATCTTCCACTCTTAACAACTGATCTGCCTTTTAGATATCAATATATTTTTTCCAAACATTGTTTTCACATAAAATATATTTTGTGTTTGTTTTTCTGTTGAGAAGTTATAACTTTGTTCTGTTTACTTGTGTAAATCCCGTGTGATATATACCTGGGTAGACGTTCTGACTCCTTCCCTCTGGCCTTCAGGGCCTTGAAGTTTCTCTCCCAGTCTTGCACAGAGTTCAGATGCTTCTCCACTAACGTCTCTAAATCAACCTGACCCAGCACCACCCACTCCTACAACACACACACACACACCCACACCCACACACACCCACATACACACCCACACCCACAAAAACAGAAATCTGAACTAATGAAAAGGAAAGATGTCTAGGGCTTTCCCCTACTATTAAGATATGCATGTCTTCACAAAAGGGAAATTAATATGCTGTGATCATTGATAATGTAAAGCGGAAAAATGCTGACAGTAAAAACAACAGAGCTTCAGTATATAAATAAATAGGCATGACTAATCTAAGTAGCATTCAACAATGGCTCATTTCAAAGCTTCGATGAGCAACTTCTCTTAAAATTATACTATTGTGTATTTTTATAGGACAGTTGATTGACAATAATCAGTACTGATATCAAAATAATCTCTTGTTCAGGCACCTTGAACTTTTGTTGTATAGCCTGCAGACGGCTAAAGAGGTCCTCGGCCTTGCTGAATATGGTGAGGAACCCAGAAGCATTTCTATCAATCATGACGCTGAAGATAAGCTCCTCCCCCTGGGCACTGACTCCTTTGAACTGATTTGGGATTGAGATGAACCGCTTCATCTCCCTGAAATACCGTGCTCGCACTTCCTCAAATGGAGGACGGAACTGCAAGCGACCCTGCCTGATCACAAGAAAAGAAAAAAAGGTTCAAAACAAATTTAATCCGCACTACTCAATAATGTTGTTGGAGAGAAAAGAAAGAGGCAAATAGAGGCAAGAAAATAAATGGTGACATGACCAAGTATGAGAATTAAGAGGTCAATAGTGGTTCAAGATAAGGGGAAAACCCCAAATACTTTATGTGTGAGAGGGCGATAAAAAGGTGAGAACCCACACAAACAAGTTGCATGGCAGAGATTAAAGAAAGATAGAATAAGTAAATACTGACTTGAAAGTAAGGTCTATGTGTATTTCAGGCAGGTTCTTGTTCAGAGCTTCTAGTCCCGACTGGTACTGGTGTTCAAGAGCCTTGTACAGCTGGTGGTTCCAGTGCTGACGCCATGCCCGCATGTCATAACACCTGAAGCCCTAAACACACGCACATATATTAGTTCTCAAAGGAAGGAGGAGGAATATGTGTTGTACGGGTTGTGTCCAGAAAAGAAAAGCTTAGTAATTAGCACTAAATAATTTAGTTCCATGCCTATTTACAATGACAATCGTAGTAATCACAGAGCTCCCTGGGGGTTTCTACAAATGTGTATTGTTATAAATATACAAAAGTAAAGTTTTGTAAAGTTATGCTGGCGAATACACTTCTGACTGGGCTCAATACCTGAGCCTCCAGAGTGGCAAAGCCCGTACGGAGGTCCTGAAGGCCATCCTTCCACCGCTGCTGATGCCTCAGTAGGTCCACATTCATCAGTGTCACCACCTGAGAAATATACCCAGTGGTGTGCAAACAAATACACAGCAATAGTTTAGTGACAAATCTCAGATCATGATTCCAAAAGAATGTGCATGCAACAAATAATCTGTGTTAACTGCCTATATATTCAATCATCTAGTAAAGCAACTGAAGCCTAAAAATAACAGCATGTTCCAACCTTGTCAATGAAGTCAGTGTGCCATTTGCGTAACTTCCTGTTCTCGGTAGAGAGTTTCTCAGCAGCTGACTGCAGTTTGGCAATGTAAACTTCCAACTCTTTGGGGTTGTCCCATGTAATCTGCAGTTTACCGCCTGTTTCCTTCGACTGGGAACGAGGGTTCTTAAAATGAAGAGCATAAAGATTATCTCCAATACAAAATATGAACTTCAGGTAGATTTTATTGTGGCAAGTATGTTGTTATATTAAAGACATTTTACTTTTTCATGCATAAAATAATAATTAGTCGCCAAGTCATCAGCTTCCACTTCCTTTTTTATAACATTAGACTTTTATTAAACAGATCTAAGTAATTATTACAACATTAAATATCCATGGTAAAACGATACTTTCCAGCTGTGTTCAGTACCTTGATGACTTGTTCAAAGGCCAGGGCAAGACTAAGCATCATAGGTCTCTGAGAGGGAATCATCTGCTGGTCAATGGTGTTGTAGAAATGGGCCACCTACGACGCAGTAACACTCTGTTATAATAGGAGCTTGAGACAAGTTGAAAGAGAAACAATGAGACAGAAACAAACACATAAATGAGGAAATGAAAATGGATCTGTGTGTATCTTGACCCTCTCTCACCTGTTTTAGGACAATAGCTTGTCTGTAGAATTTGTCTGCAGTGTTAGAAGCCTGTTGTATCTTTGCTGGGATGGGAAAACCCAGAGCAGAGAGCTGCCGGACCTCCCTGAGCAGGCTGACCAGCCGGTCTGAATACTGGATCTTTAGCCTGCCGTCCATATGGTCCAGGTCCATCACACGGTTACTAGCCTGGAGACTATACAGTGGGAGAGAAATAGAATTAGATCCACTCAAACCAGCACCCATTCCAACAGAAGTGCCCTTGATCAATATGAGAAATGAGGTGATCATGTCTATGTACAATATAATCACAAATTAAAAGGATTGTATTGTTTATGTTTTGCTGTCTAAGAAAACCCTGAACTACAGTATAAACTGACCCGAATGCTTTTCTTGCCAGTTGAGATGAAACTCATAGTTGCTCTGGAATTTCCCAAGGAAGTCTTTATAGTTAATATCACAGTGTGCAATGTTTCAAACCTGATTCCTGACTTTGGGTCAGCCAGTCCAGATAGGATATCTCTTGACCAGTCCTCGAACTGTTCCTGTTCATATGCCCTCAGAACTTCTAGCAGGTCATCACAGAAATGCAGGAACGCCTTGAACCCAGAAAGCTCTGAAAGCAGTGCTTCAGCTATGCGAACAGCGTCCTCAATCTGATGTCAGAATGTAGGCACAGGAATATAAAAGAGAAAGGAATCAGTACACACTATTATTTTCATTGTCATAGGAATTATTTTGATTTGTAAGATCAGCAAAAAGCTGTGGTGTATTTATTGTAATTTTCATATGATCACCTACCTGTCAAATTATCTGACAAAAGTTCATTCTCTTACACATGGAAACCAATGATAGACCAGAAAGTCCGAACTATGTGGTGGTTAGTCCCATACAGCATATGTGAGCATTCAAAGACAGATGCACTCCGTTACCTTGTGTATGAGCTGTTGGACCCAGACAATTTTGTTGACCACCTCAGGGAGGTTCCTGCCAATGAGTGGGCCAGACTTGTCTCCAGGGCCTCCATGGCATCGACTCTCAAAGTCAGTCTTCAGGCCTAAGAAAATGAAAAAGGTGGAGAGGGGTCAAAGTTGAGGAACAACAATGTCTCACAAATTACTTTCCCTACATCATAGACATCCTTTAACATTTAGTTGAAGAATATATTGATGTTTTTGGGACAGCCTGGCAGGGAATTTACTCAAACCACCAGGACATCTTACTGCTTCATTTAGGCTAAAGCATTTCTAAAACAACCTAGGAGGGAGTGTATCTTGAAATGTGCTTCTATGGTTTGAACCAAGGGCTTTCAAAGACTGACACTGAGCTCCCTGTGTCTAAAAATGTATCTAAAACAAATGGCTGTATGTGCAGATTTCGCTCGGTTATGACTCTGAAAAGGAATGTGATTTTTGACTCAAACTGCTGCAATGGGGCGCTCAGGGTTTTAAAGTGCCTTAACTGCCTGCATGTGCCCTCTGGCATAGCCACTGACTTCCCGTTTTTAGAAGACCAGCATGCACCTGTCTCTTTTACCTCATGCAGTGTCTTTGCCTCACGTCTGTGATTTTGTAAACCTATTACTATTACATAAAATAAATGTACCACTCATCAATAGTGAGGTTTTTTTAGCAGCTACATTTAAATACATGATCACAGAGGGTGCAATGTTTTTTTTTTTTACTGCTGGCACACAATCTCTGACAGAAAAGTGCTTTGGGAAAGAACTGTGTACCCTTGTTGTAGTCCAGTAGTCTGGCCAGGAGGGTCTCTCTCTCTGACTGCAGCTCTTTGCTGATGGTGGGACGTCTGATCAACTCCTTGTGCTTTTGAAACACCTGCAACAGCTAGACAACAAACACACATGCACATACGGTAAGTTACCCCCCACAACACCCACCCACACACAATGTTAACAACCTAAGATGACGTAGTTGGTTTCACTACCTGTTGTGGGTTTTCTTGTACATCAGCAATGTAGCTCTTTAGTCTGCCAGCTACCTCCTGCTCTGACGGAGCCATTAGGCGCTCAAACTGAGCCACTGCTGCTCTCCAGAGAGGCTACAAAAAAAAACATACAACAAAGAGTCATACTCTAAGTTAAAGGGGGTTTCATCCTTGCATGAATAGATTATGTAGAAGATGCAATTTAAAATGACTAAATAATCATAATTTCTTCTCTATGTTTGCAGTCAGACAGACACTTATACAGTCAATTCAGGATGAGCCAAAGTAGGAAGAATCGCTGGAAAATGTGAGCAGAATTGGAGAATTCCTGTAATCTGTTTAAAGTGACACCAACCTGAACCATATCATGCCTGAATGGTGGCACTGAACTTAACAAAATAAAAGCATGAGGAAGGCTCAAATGAGCTCATTCGGAAGGCTCACAAACGATACATATGCACTTTGACCGTTTCCTACAACTAACCTCCGTGTAAGGGTTGTAGTGCAGAGGGTTCAGTCCAGAGAAAGGTTCAAACACACGATCTGAAGTCAGAGCCTGCTGCTTCCCTCCTGGTAGCAGACGCAGCAGTTTCTCATGGACCATCCGTAGAGTCACCACCTGGTAGACATAAACGGGGAGAGTGTTTTCACATGTTCTCTATTTCAACTGTTTTATTTCTGTGTTTGGTTATAAGCCTCGAAGGAGTCAACAACATAGCTTACAATTTGTAACTGACTATCTGACTGTGGCTCTAATTTTAGGATTCTGTACATATGGGTATGGGAGACACATTCTAAAAAATAGAGATCCCCTTAGGCAGTCTGTGATGAACTGACAAATGCCAATGTCAGACCTCCAATGGAAATGCTAACATGAACAATATTTGATAGTTGGATACCAGGGAAATTATACAATGTATTGTAAAGAGGAAAGAGGCATCTGTATGTATGCGCCAGTGTTTAGCCTTTCTAAACGTATAAACACTTTGCCAGGTCGGGCCCAGTTTTAACAGCACCTATACCACAGTTAAGAAAATATCTACAGAGGTTACAAGAATGATCCTGTCTGCAAACACTAACTTTATTACAATAGGCATTTATATATATATATATATATATATATATATATATATATATATATATATATATATATATATATATATATATACACATACATACAGGAACATACATGAAATTTGACCTGTGCTCTACCAACTGAGCCATAGTCGCCCTGATTTTCAGAATGTCCGAATCTAAAGAATCCTTTGAGCCCACAACGGGATAAGACTAAAGTTAGGATAAAATCTGTACATATGAAGATAGAATGAATGTCATTCTGAGTAGGTTGCTTTCTTGAGAAATAAGGTGCCTAGATAGTTTCGTTGTCAATACATTTAAGGTTAATAATTCCCCCTTCCTTGTTCTGGTTTTAAAATAAACATCCATTGGAAATCCCATTTGAATGTGACTTCTGCTGTTTTACAAACAAGCCGAAACAAGGAGAGGACATTTATTTAATGTGATTCAACCAGTATACCACAATGCCATCTGACAAGGAGAATTATGCACTGTCAAATATGGTCTATTCTACAGAAAGAGTCTATTTGACCTTTGATAAAAACCATGTTACCTCATCCAATCTTTTTGCAAGGCAGTGAAGGGTTTGTGGGCAGTGCTTGTTTCCCTTCCAGGGATGTGGAGCATGTCTCTTCCACAACTGAGAAAAAAGTTACCACAATCAAACTGATGATCTTTTATTTTATAGCAAGATGGATTTTCAGTCAAATTTTTTGTTTAAATGCAATCAAGGAAACGGTAAATGTTTTAATTTTTGTGGGCATTTTGTGCATACTTTTTTCTTATTTTGATCTCTTCCATACCTGTCCAGTCAGGTGCTCACAGGCAACAACCCACTGTTCACAGATGGACACGCCCATTCTCAAGTTCTCCCTCACGGACACAAATGGCACCTCAAAAATGTTAAGACCGCTGAGCTTCCTCTGCACATATCGTCCAAGGGCTCCACCTTGTACACAAACAAAAACAAATTAAGACTAAATTGTTTAAAGCTCCATCACAACAAAATACAAACACAGGGAAAGTACACATACACACACTCCTGGTTTACCAAACCACTTGTCACATTTTAGTGGAAGGTAACACAATGTTTCTTATGTAGGGTGTCAAAGCACTGAGTCAACATTATTAATAAATGATCTCAAGCATTTCAACATTTAATTATTGACATGCCATGTTCTGGTCTTGCTTTGAGACCAGAAAGCGCTGGGAGCACTTCCTCCAAAGTGACGACACCAGCGCCTCTCTGAAGGCATCAGACATTTTCAACTAAAAGCCCTCAGAGTTTACGCACAAAAAAGTCGGAGGCTCAGAGTGCTCTGAAAAAATCCGTTGGGTGCAGTGCTTTCTCTCTAGGCGGCCGCATCCACTCTCTCCTCATTGGGAACAACTGAAATAGGACGCTGCCGCTCAGGGAAAACGCTCTCAAGACATTCAGCTTCTGAAAATTAGGATAACTGTTCAACGTGTCTATTTTTCAATATACTTGGGAGGGCTTTGGCTTTATGTAATATGAATCCAGATAATAGGGAGTCCAGACTTCCAAAAGTGATCCAAAAATATACATGCAATATATTGGAAATGTCCCTAAAACTCTTATGCACAGCACAATTTATAATATATAATTGTTTGTGAATATGACAAATGTGTTATGGGAATAATATTTAGGGTTTAGAGGCATAAATTATTGAAAAGCTATGTTCTTTATATCAAGTCGGTACTGTATACTGAGGAGTGTGTAAAAAAGTAAATTTCAGTATGTAAGAGATGTGCATTTCATCAACAACCACAGTAGCTAACAGATCTTTGTTACACAGAAGTCTTGACCCACAATGTTGATCAGAAACAACATCAGAAAATATTTGTTTTCATTTCCTGGTTTTGGTTTTGTGTGTGTGAGAGTCCCACCGATGACATCCATAAGCCGGGCCATGCGTGTTTCTGGATAAGGCTCAAAATCAGTGTGCCTCCAGATATCATCCAGAGTGTCTCTGCTCTGCTCCACCAGATCCACGACATCCGGCATAGACAAGCCATCGAGACCCCCATACTCCTGGTGGAAACACACATAGTTAGTTCCCCGTTAGTTCACTGCAATTTGAAATATCAGTACGAAAACAATTATTAAACAGCCTTCAAGATAGTATGTCAGATAATGTAAATGTTTAGACTCACAATTTTAAAGTTTAAGTTAAGTTAAAATAACGAACTGTACCAAGATGTAATGGCTTTCTTTTAAATACTAAGTTAGCTGTGGAATCATTGCTTATTACAGATACAGATAATATCTTCATCTTGTAATTCATCTTGCTACCACCTTGTATACTTATAGAAATAATATGTAGTAAATATAAATTAAAACTGTATTGTTTCATGATCTGATGAATAAATGTTTGCATGCATACCTTTTGTATGAATTTAAATTGCTCGGTGAAATGTGTAGCACGTTCTCTCATACTGTTCTTCTCCGCAGACTCAGAGAGATCGTCCCAGTACTGGAACTCATCACTGGGAGTCAAGATGCCTGCATAGAGTGGGTTATCAGATTCAGTTAAGAGAGTTTTTTTCTTCCTTTTACCAGACAGCCTTCATTAAAAAGTGAACAAATGTGCAGCCATGACACCGTGCAGGCCTATTTTACCAAATCACATGCATTAAGTCCCTCAAAAATCCAAATATTTGTAAAAAAAGTATTATAATAATTCAGCTGTGAATTATGTGATCATTCTGTATGCACTACGACCCAGACCTGTATATTTCTTTCTGCAGGAATATGCTTATGCCTACCGAGAACATCTTCCTCCGTGCGGCTCCTCTTGGCAGAGGACTGTGCTCCAGACTGGCGGACCACTGAGGCCAAGCCAAGCTCCAGCTCACGCAGCAGGCCTGCCAGCTTCGGGTCAAATGCTGAACACCAGCGCTCATCCTCAAGAGAGGTGAAAGAGAGAGACATTTGTTCAATTTTTAGACTAAATAGTCTTGTTTTCTGCTCCAGCCTTATTAATCGACTAATCTAAAGCTTTAGGGGGAAACACAGTATTTGTGTATTTATCATAGTGGTGTTGTAATATGTATTTACAATAATGTGTGCAATTATCTCAAGGACAGAGGTTTTTGTAAATTAAAATATAGGAAATACTTGTACTAATTCCAACTTGAAATGTGTTCAGAAATGTTACATCCTCCTATAGTTGTGTAGACTGTGTCATCCAGCAGATCTTCCACTGTGGTTAATGTTAGTACCAGAGCCCTTTTTCAAAAAGCATCTGTGGAATGATTTAATGCACAGCTCACGGCTCACCTTCAGCAGTACAGGTGCAAAGACTTGACTTAAAGCCTGATAGAGGGTGTTAATGGGAGACTCCAGCATAGACGACACAAGGAGGCTCTGGTGAAGGTTGTCTTCTGTGATCACTGTGGGCTGCAGCTTAAAGAACACCAACACCTTCTCTTTGCTGTCCCCTGATGCTTCAATCTGACAAAGGAAGATGAAATAATTAAAAAGGATCATTGTCAAGTCATGAAATGGAGTATTCGTTGTAAACTATGGTTTTGGTTGGAAAGTGTAGTCCATTTAAGGTGAGGATGAATGCCTTAAGGGCCTAAATCAAATGATGTCACGTGGATAGTTTAATCCACACAAGGAAATTATAATATTGTAATGCCTTTAATATTTGTGTTACCTTATTTGACAAGTGCAGCACACTGTCATGTCTGCTGACGGACAGGACAAATTCATTCCCATCGTCCAAGAAGTTATTGAGCTCTGGGCTGTCAAACAGGGACGGCGAAGGCTTTATCCCATAGAAGTTTCCTGTTGTGGTCAGGACAAACGTTTTTCGAGCGTCATCCGAACCGTGGGGCATCTTCCAGCTGCAGTGATGTACTGATGCTGAGAAAGCTGTACAAACAATAACACAGCAAAGGACCACTATTGTGTAAAACAGACTCTTACAAATCTTTGTTTGATGTCTTCAGGTTATTTCGAGACAAACTGGGGCCATATCAGGCTTCGACTTCAGTTTAGCGTTACGTTAAACTGTGTACTCTGCCGAGATAAAGAAATAGTATTAGGACTCCATCAAACCACATGCCGATTCTACGTTTTCCGGTTCACTGTCTTTGCAACAAACCAACCTAGTTCGTAGGTGTGTTTATATTTAAACTAGCGTCTTTGAAGCGACTTAGAGCAGCGCTAACGTTACCACCGCTGGTATTGCTGCTAAACTGTGAGCTAGTTAGCTAACGTTATACTATCTTAAATGTGCTTGAAAACACGTTAACGTTAGCTTCTAAAACTAGCATGCGTCTAGACAATCTTCTTTGTTTTAGCTGCCTGTTTTACCGTCACGCGGGAAGGACTACAAATAGGGTTTATAAAGTTATGTTGCAGCATTAGCTAACTATAACTAAGCATTCGCAAATGACACCAGCTAGCTTGCTAACGTTAGCTCGCCACCTCTCTTTAAAATTTAAGCTAAGCATGTTAACTCACGTTAGCTGGCTTGACAGCTAACTAATAGAAACCGTGCTTGCATACCGTATTTCCACCAAATGTTCTACTCACAGAGCTTTTGGTAACTCAACTCATGGCGGAAAGCAATCTGTTACAAGAGCCTGTGTGATTATGCTTGCGTGGTTACTAGGTAGCAACTACGAACTCTTCTACCACATGACACAGCAGAACCTATCAGTGGCTCTAGAAACCTACGCATTTTACGTACGCCATTTGCTGAGAATGAGAATTGCTGCTCAGACAGGTAGTTTCAGCCGTGGTTAATCTAGAAAACTTTTTTTCCTCATTTCCATTTCAGACGCTCAAGCACAATTGGTGTTACTAGTTGTGCAATTTGGCCATATCTGTCATTTCTCATTTGTGGTTTTAACAAAGACAAAATTAATTTGCAAGCATTTGACAACAACAGGTAAGGTCATGCCAGTTGCTCATGGTATGTGTGACACACGTATGTAACAAATCATGCGGTCAGCATTACCTAACTCTACACTGAGAAAGTGAGATATGTTTCCTTTTCTGAAGTCTACTTGTGGCATGCAGGGATTTATGTTGAAATGCTCTGTTTTGTAATTTAAGCTACTTGTAAGCTATATATGAATGTTTATAACTTGTAGTTTCATGTTTTCTATCACTTGGTCTTTTTTTTGCAACAGATATATTGACTTCTCACAGTTGATACAGGTGATACGAATAACATTAACAATGGCTATTATTCACGTGTTTCAGTAAACCATGCTAGTGTACAGCAAGTCGGTTTTTATTCTTTACACCCGACAGGTCAAAATGTCTTACATTAAAAGTAAGTCCATTCATTTCTGTCACTGACCTTGAAGGGAAATCCTGTTGTCATACAGCATCCTAACACCCAACTGCACATTTACCCAACTGCACGTAATGACAGCTCCGGGTTATCAGTATGATGGCCTTTATCTTTATTGTTGACCCGTAGGATTAACAATAACACCACATTTCCTCTGACACATTTCTCAAAACGGCCTCTAAACCATTCCTTGCTATTGCCCCTTGAACTATCAGTTGGTTACAATCCAATGTTGTGTGCAATCCACACTTGCCAAATGTATTAACGTAGCAATATCCTCAACTAGACTGAAGTTTCCAAAAAAGTTTCCCAAAGCAGATAACAGATACCAGTACCAACTGCATACATTGTGTGTGTGTGTGTGTGTGTGTGTGTGTGTGTGTGTGTGTGTGTGTGTGTGTGTGTGTGTGTGTGTGTGTGTGTGTGTGTGTGTGTGTGTGTGTGTGTGTGTGTGTGTGTGTGTGTGTGTGTGTGTGTTTGTACACACACACACACACACAAATAGAGTGAGGAGGGTGTGGACCTGAACTGTGACAATTACATTATTCGGAACATGTTCTATAATACATTGTCATCTGTTATGTAATACATATGTAAGATTTATTCCAAAACTGAATTAGATTTCATATTAAGATTTCCTGGATGTCAAAATTTGAATACCCTCTCATTTAATACAAAAAGCTTTATCAGCTCGGTTAGCACATATTACCGGACAACAACCACAAACATTCAAGCCACTTCTACAGTGTACAAAGTTTATGTCAGTATCTTTCCATAAAGTAGGACACCGGAAATAAAGTAGCACACAAAAATGTGTTGGAAATAATAGGGGTGAGTCCAGGACAAATGAGAATGAGGCTCTACTTTCTGGGTACTTTTTGTCAAATATTTCAGCGATACACATGGAAAATTCCCCTTTTTCCTTGTATCTTCCCTAAATGCCCTTCCCTAAAGGACTGCCAGTTTCCCTGTAATCAGCATTTCCACTCCCATGTGGGATAAACCTACTTTAAATGGGACTAAGGATATAGACTTACAAAACCAGTATTGTTTCGAACCTCTCTTCCATGACGTTATTGGAAAAATTATTGCGAGGTCAATTAAAGCTGTAAAGGACAACTTACAAGGAGCTGACAAGATTAAATAAAAGATAAAGAGCAAAGAGAATATTACTGCTCAAACACTAGGTGACAAAAGGGGGTAAAAAAGCCTTTATAATGTGCATTTCTATTCCTAAAATGTCAAAGTAGATATTACATCAGATTATAATAAAAGTTAACACTTTAGAGACTGTCCTTTTTGTATATTATGTTCAGTTACAACCTTGTAAAATATTAACTTATTGAATGGTGATTAAAGACTGTGATGAAAAAAACTGCAGACAATGCAATCACACATTTTCTTAAAATCTTAAATTTGGCATCAAACTGCTGTATTACATTTACAAGCCAAACAAGGATAAACACATGTTGTGTTACCCTGAAACCAATAACATATTTATGATTGCATAGACTCTTTGCTTTCACAATATAAAATAATGATATAATAGTCTTTGAAAAGACTAATCCAAACTGATAACCACAAGTTTATCTCAATGGAAAATCCTTCTTTCCACTTCTCTAAAGTCAAATTGTGTAATAATGGCTGACCCTGTCATTTAACTAAGGCAGACTATGATCTTAGGTTCCTCTTTCCACCGACTGACAGACTCAGTCGGTCAATTGTGACGTATTCCGAAACAAATCATGTAAAACAAAAAAACAGCATAATTGTATGGATGCAGCAGTGCTGTTTTCTGCCATTATACATTGTGATCTCTTCTAAAGAATTCATACATGGTCAGCTGAGACTGAGCTGGTAAGCAAACAGGGAAGTTCATCAAGCTTTCTGATGTCTTCTGTGACACATAAACATTGTGTACTAAAGCACACAAACACGCATGAACTCACACAACCCTCACAATTCTGTGGAAGTCCACGTTAAGCTTCTCAACAGCCAGCGATATATTCAAAATGAATTTCAGCAAAACATTTTGTGATCCTCCGATTGAAAGTCAGACCTGCTACCCACTAACCCACAGTCGCCGTACTCATGGTGGAATGCACTTATTGTAAGTCGCTTTGGATAAAAGCGTCAGCTAAATGAAATGTAATGTAATGTAATGATGTAGGACATGCTGGCTCACTGTAGCACTGCCAATACAGCCTGGGACACAAATCCATTGTTAATGTTACTACATATAATAACACCTGTGCTTATGCTGTATCGAAGATACAACATTCTTTTTCAACTAAAATAGTCCTGTTCAGGTTGACCTCATAGATGTGATGACTCACTCAGCTCCACCCATTTTGTTATTACTAAGAGGAAGTCCTATCTCACTTTCTCACAAAGTCAGAGAAGGCTCACGGAAAGCACAATGGTAAGAGCTTGTTTTGTCCTCTTTTATTTTTGCTGTCTCTTTTGAAAACAATACATTTTAATTGGTTGTCAGTCGCGTTGATGTCAGAAAGGAAGACTGTCTCTGAATGAAGAACTTAAAACGCCATTGAGACAGAGCATGTGAATGTCATGTGTTAAAAGTTCAAATACTTGTATGTGCTGCTATCATACAGTTTTGGGATATTGTCGTCAAGTGTTTAGGAAAGCCGACATTCCAGGATTGTGATTTCATAAACTTCTCCTGCCACAAGTCTCTCACCTCAATTTAGTTTCCTCCAACGCAAAAAGTTGTCTCGTATTTACACAGCTACCACATTAGAGAGACATGAAAGGCAATGTGAGATGAGATAACATTAATGTGTGAAACTGGTGTGCGGATTCGTAGTGTATCTGATCGGCTAAAGGCAGGCATGTGTTTATTACTTCGAAACAATGCAGCAGGGTTAGTAATGCAACTGTAAATCATGTTGCGTAATGTGTGAATCCCTATTCAAATCCTCACTGTGTAAGCATGATTACTATGTTATTGTTGGTGTGGTCATTGTAGATCAAAGTGAGTGACACATAACAGTTATTCTTAATGCTCAATCAATCCTCTCTGCTTTGCCATATCTTTAGTTCACTTACTTGTATAAATTGTATTGTACATTACATTAAACACTCTAGCTTAAAAAATATGCCACAGAGTTGACTCAACATCTCTCACGCAGCAAATAAAAGCTCTCACAAAGGTCTTAGAGTACTAAGAGTTATTATTTTGTATTGTATGATTACGTTATTTTAGTTGCTGGTGTAGCAATACTGAAGAAGACATGATGCCTGATGTTTCTTTTAAGAACGAGTTAAGAATGTCATATTTATATGATAGGGTATTACTTTAACTAGACACCATTTTCAGTATTGTTGTAAGTATAGGGCCCTTGGGAATTCCCTCAGATGTGGTTTCACTTGAGGAAATAAACTGATTATTATGAATCACTGTGTTTGTTGGGGGTTTTCCCATAGGAGCCCTTTTTTCTATGTTAATTATTTGTTGAAAAGTACTCTATATTCTCTAAATGTGTATCTTAGGGGCAAAGTTTCAATGGCAAAAAACTTTCCTCAAAAAAGTAAAAGTGTATGACCTGCCTTCTTATACACCTGGTCTTACTTTACTCAAACAGACATACACAGTGGCAAACAGCCTTTACTGTCCCTTTCCTTGTACTTGTGCCTGTTACACTGTGGCTTACAAATAACCAATTCAGAGATTTTAGTTGTAGCTGGCTAGTAGCATTAAACAATGTCTTAGAGGACATTTTTGTAGTCAATAAAACATAAAATATGCATACTTTTAACACTTGGTTTCTATAATACCACATACAAAATAAAAGAATACTAGAAGGCAAGAACAGGCTTTCTCAGATTCTGCACTGCACTTTCCTCTATCTCTGGGTCTTTTGGAACCCCTATTTGGATGTTTTCTTTCAGGGTGGCACAAATCATTTTCCTTTGCAAGACTGACTGTCAAGGGCCAAATAAGATTGCATTTTGTTTGTGTGTTGTAACACACTCCTGTTACTTCCCTGAGTTTCCCTCCAGCAACAATGACACAAGTCCATTCAGGGTTTCGTTTAGCAACTTTTATTGTGACTTGCAGGCTCAGCAAACACCTGATTAGTTTCACCTGAGACCAATTAGGCCTCTTTCCGGGACCTGGTCCCTGGACCTGTTCCCTGAGCTGTTCCTCCACTCTCTCTGGAGCTGAGCCTAACCACACCCCCGCCACCACATGTGTATATTCAAGAGGCTGTGTTTACTGTATCATTTACAAAGTGTGCACATTTGATAAGAATCAGTGGTGGTTTAAAGGGAGTGTTTTTTATTATGCTGATTAATGTACACTGATTAAAAAGATACTAAGTCAACCCTATCTTAGTGATTGACTTACTTGTCTTTTCTGTTTTCAACAGGCATCAAGTTGCAACCCACGTTTTCTGTAAGTACCCCAGCCATGTTCTATTACTTCATGTTGTGACAATAACAAAATGAGTTAATGACCCTGCATCACTCAGTGCCGTATTGCCGCATGACCCACGGGTCATCAACTGAGCTTCCAGTGATAACAGAGTTATGTAACACTAAAGGGGCAAGTATACAGAGAACTGAACGTTGAATTTATTGTGTCAGTATTTCTTTCAACAACTCTGTTTTATACTAAATTTGAGTAATTCTAGAACTATTGATTGAAGCACCTTATGGATAGTGGTGTATCAAGTACCCAAAAGCTATACTTGAGTAAAAGTGAAAGTCATCTATTAGAATACTACTTGAGTAAAAGTCTTAAAGTATTTGATATTTACTGTACTTAAGTATCAAAAGTAAATTTCTGATATTAAATGTACTTAAGTATTGAAAGTAAAAGTACAACTAAATGCTGTTAATAAAAAAGTAAAGGGTCAGAATTTTGAAATTTATGAAGTTTATTCTTTATTCTAAGTACTGTGGCCACCATGACCAAGGAAAAGGAGATGTGTTGAAAATAATTGGGTTGGCTGTGGATCCAGGAGCAACAATGTTCAATATAATATATTGCACCTAAGTATACTATTGCATCTATTATGAACTTATCATGACACATGGCACTATAAAGGACTTGTAACAGTGCGTTTATAAGTATGCTCAACAACAGTAGGCTCTTTATGTTTGTTTTATTCCTTAACGAGCGTTTCAGTTGCGTTTCAACGAGCTTAAAGTGTTAATGTTTTAAATTTGTGTTGTTACACACCCACACAGGTGTCCATAGCTCTTTTTGATTATTGTTGGGGATTTTTGTTTCCTTATGTTCTATGATATACTTTCACACACGTCATCTTACATGAGTCAAATCTCTTTAAAGTAACAGTACTTTTACTTGAGCAAAGTATTGTAGGCTACTACTAATACAAATAAATAAACTGGATCACTTCACATGTATTAAGGACTGTGTGTCTGATTTAACACACATATTGTTTATGTCACATAAATGGATGCATAAAGTAATATACTCACATGTTCATACTTCTGAACTGCGTGTAGGGTGTCACATTCATATCACATAGTGTGTACTTGTTTTTATAGAAGAGGCATGTCAACTTTAGACAGATCGACCATTGGTGACAGAGGAGGGCAGGTTCAGTCAATATGAGCATGTGTGGCTCATCTCTGGGCACCTGGCCAGCTGAGAAACATGTTTTTTATGTCTATCTGTCAAATAGTGTATGCATGCCTATGTAGGCATCTCATGTGTCACTGCAATGCCCCAGGGTTACCCGAGTAACCATGTAAGGAATGTTTCTTTCTGTCTTCCCAGGATCCCAAGGCTTTCTCTCCAGCTGCTGTTTTTGACGATGACATGGCACTCTGCCGTCACAGGTGAGCGCTTCTGTCACATCAGGTCCTCAACAACACCCGTTCTCTTGGTTTTATAGTGAAACAAGTTATGTTTTCCAACTCTGCTGCTGTACAGAACTAAATTCATTTTTACTTCATTGAATTGGTTTTAAAGGAATAGTTCGCCATTTTGGGAGATATGTCATTTAAATTGCTTTCCTGCTAAGAATCCTGTCATCCAACTCTCGGTTGAACTATTTATTAACTTTTCACATCCACGGTTATATTGTGCACCTATTTGACGATAGTACAGTAATAATAGTTAGGATTGTATTTAATTCCCTTTTGTAACAGTACACCGCTCACTGGGGAACACGTCACAGTACAGAAGCACTGGTACTCTAAAGCCCATAAATCACAGAAGAAATTACTGACTAGCTGGTGAAGAAAGCAACGTTTACCAAGCTAAAGACACAGACAGTATTTTGTTGCTGGAAGGTCAAAACTGAAACCTAAAGGACTGGCCAAAAACACCTACACACAAAACAACAATGAACCTGTTTATTGCTCACTGTAATGTCACTTTCGATATTGTGACCTTTTAGATTATGTACAACATGAAGGGAACACCATTTGTTGTGTATATTACACAAAACGTAAAATGCAAATCGACTGAAGAGGAACTGAGATAAGTCTCCAACGTCATAAACAGAAGCTAAACTAAAAACCTGAACAAAAAAACCCTTCACACCCCCACAGCCAAAAGAATAGAACTGTTTACTCATCGTTTATTGCTTATGTTTAATTCAAGTGGACAAATACAAATGGCAAACCTTTTTGTCAATGGCTTTACTTTCTTACATCCAACATTGACTCAGTAAAGTTGTACACACCTTTTGGTTCTTTCTTGATTGTATTTTTGTTTCACATGATATACTCCACATATCATTATTTCAACACTTGGATACATGGTGCATACGTTTTTTTTTTTTTTTTTACTCCATTTACAAAAATGCTCCCAACTCAAACATTCTGTGAAACATGATTTGATTGCATTAATTAAGACAATATCATACTCAGTGGCGACTGTGGCTCAGTGGTTTCAAGTCAGTCTTTCAATCAGAGGGTCGGAGGTACAAACCCCGGCTCAGCCAGTCCATGTCGTTGTGTCCTTGAGCAAGACACTTAACCCTCATTGCTCACCGTTGCTGTGTCTACGGTCTAATGTATACTGTATATCATGTAAGTCGCTTTGGATAAAAGCGTCAGCTAAATGAAATGTAATGTAATGTAATGAAGGCTTTCCCAGCATGCTCTAACCCTTTCTCTCGCTTACATTGTTTTCCAGAAAGTACTGTTTCGATTCAGCTCAGAGGGGAGGTTGGTGGAACTGTGGAGTTCCACTGCCCCGTTGACAAAAAAAAACAAACCAAATTGGCAATGTTGTACTTGCAGAAGGGCAACTTATTTGTGAACGGCTACTATGCATCAAAAGATTTTCCCAATACATGGGAGAACACCAGAATGGATCAGGACAACTGGACAATATTCATGCACAAATTGAATGTCTCGCATAGTGGTGACTATAAGTTCATTATCCGGTACGATGACGAAGTGAAATCGAAAACTGTTCCCCTACACCTCTATGTCACAGGTATGATATACAAATGTTTTTGATTGTATGAGTTTTAAGTTGTTAGGAGTTTTCATTTCTAACACTTTAAAAACGACGGAATAATACTGTATGTAGAGTATTATGATATAGGCACTTAGCTCATTTCTAACATTGTAGGTGAAGGTTGGTGCATTCTACTGAAATTGGTGCCAGTGAAAATGATTTAACAATCATTATCTGGGTTAGCACTTATCAAATATTTACACAATCTCAGATGATTCTATTGGAATGACAAAGGACAATGTCAGTGCCCGACATTTTAACTGATTACAGCACAGAAGTATATGCACAATACCTAGCCAGCTAAGTGTAGGACATCCTTTACCACGCAGGTAATGGACCTTTGAGGTAAAGGAAATCAGATTCACAGACCAATTTGTGACTTACATTCTCCAAGCTCATTTATTCAGGGTCTGAGCAGTCTGCAATCATCCCAGTGACCTTTATCAAAATAATGGACATTCCCCCCACACAACCAGAAAAAAAAACATTACATTAATCCATCACTGTCTCAGTAAAGGATACTTGTCTGTGAGTTTGTGGTCTTGAACTCAGCAAAGCTCTATGAATACCCATTGCATCATTGAAAAGGTGAATGGCCATGCAACCTACACCTGACAGTGCTGTTTTTTTCTCTTTATCTTTCTCTTAGCAAACTACAGCAAACCTTCAATCTCAGTGCACTGCAGTGATCAAAACCATCCCTTTAGTTGCCTCGTGCAATGTACCTCACATGGCGGCTACCCAGGCTCTGAGGCGACGTGGCACATACCGGGGAGTTCTAAGGTGGTGAACAACAGCAAAATGACGGATCCAGTCACCAAAACGTTCAACATCTCCAGCACCGCAAACATCAACTGCTCCGATGGAAATCTGACATCCATCAGCTGTTCTGTGGGCAACGTCATCTCAGACATGGTCTCAGTCTGTGAGTACGCTACTAACTCAAAAAGACAAGTCCCAATGGTTTCTCCACCAAACTCTGTTTTACGCTTTTAACGTCTGGGCAAGTTTTGGGAAGTGTGAAAGGCAAAGGAAACTCCTTGTTATAGATCACCTTTTTATGACTACTGTTAAATGAATGTGTGAGGGGAATCTTTGCATCCTTTTACATTTGATTTTCTCAAAAGAATTTAAAGTTTCTGTTTCGAAATTCTAAAGCTTGAACAACACTAAGTGTCTACAACCAAACAGGTCTGTGAGGATACATGTTCACCATCTTAGTTTAATATGTAGGCTTGATAACATTAACTAATTAGAAATAAACATAGCGGCATAACAATTCCTGTATCTGTCACATGATGCCATTAGCCCGAAAAATACTTTTGTGTCCCAGTTGATGTTTTGATAAACATTGTTCTCATCTGAAGGTACCAAGGATCCGCTTGATACTCAAAGTCCTTATGTGATGGCAGCAGCCATCTTTGCAGTGGTTTTCATTATTGTGGTGGCATTGGTGTGGTGGCGTTCTTGCAAGAAAGGACAGAGAAGTATGGACATATAGTAGGTTTGTCACAATGTAGCTGCGCTACACACATTTTGCATATCTGTTTGTAAAAATACAAAGTTGTGTGCACAAATGACTAAGTATAATAGAGAAAAACTATTTCTATGTTGGGTTCCAGGAGCGGCAGCAGAAGCTGTGAGGCGAGAAAATGGATTTGAGGAGTAAGTGGATGTCTGCAATTGCCAACATACATACTTGTAATACATTGATTACATTTCATTTTTTATGTAAAATACAAGCTGATAAAAGAATCCATAGGGCCCAATTGCAATGAAGTAATGTAGAAATGAATGATGGCTAAACATGTTTTTTATAAGCTGTACATCATGTCAAAGTATTGTAACCTCTAATCGTATCCCTCCTCCTCTTTTTCTCCTTTCAATTTTCTCCAGGCAGGTAATCGTCTTCAGTGAAACACAGAGGCATCTTAAGGGCTGAATTTGTCAAGAAGAAGGTCCGATTTGTTTTTCTCTGACCTTTGAATCTAGAACTGAAATTGTATGTCACTCAAATGTTACATTTGTGATTGACGGCTACATACAAGGCAGCCAGAGTCAATAGTCGGGGATTCACTGGGGACACCATGCTCCTAACATGTTGTTGACACAGATAACCTTTTAAGGGTTTAAGGAAGTATTCGTCATCAGTGTCCTTTTACTGGTAATTTACAGAGCATCATTCAACTGAGAATAGATCACTTCTCCAAAATATGACTTTTCCAATGGTTTGTGGTGAGATTGTTGTCAGATACTGGAAATCAGTCTGTTGGGGAAACACTTTGCAGCATTGTGAGCAATGAAAACAAACATACTGTAAGCAACAGTGGTGAAATACTATGTATAACTTACACTGACCTCTACAGGCAGAAGTGGGATCTGTTACATATTTTTATACTTTTTTAAGATTTCTTAATGCAGTATAATATTTGTTTGCACTTTAAAATTGTATGTTATTTAATGCCCATAAAAGAACTGTAAACATTAGTATTCACCTATTTTGGTTTAAAAAGTAGAGAAAGGTACTCAGTTTACTTTAGTGTTACTTTCTAATGATTTGTCAATCAAAAAGGAAGTATCACATTCAAGGTATCAAAAGCTGTGAAAATATATTTATGAATGCAGGAAAGATGCACATCAAAACACTGTTTGCACATGAATTTGTATTGCATTTTCCGGATTCTTCATTAATTGGTAACCTTGTGAAAATGTTGGTCTTCTTTGCAACGTTTGACATTTCTTTTCCTCAGGTGACTGTTCTCATTTGAAATATTGCTATTTTTCTAAATATTTATTTAATTTAGTGTTTTTATTTCTCATTATAAATTTTCACATCCTTTACACATTTGGCCGCTTTAGTCTTTTATGCTTTCTTCCCCAGAATTAGCAAACAATGTAGAGCTGCTTTCATTTCCTCAATCTGTAAGAAACACTCTTGTAATGTGGCTGTTCTGTTTCTCATTTCCATGATGAAAAATTATTTGTCAAATATATAATCAATTAAACTTGTGTAATTGCTTCTTTATTGTGCACTGTGGACTTTTCACTTTCTTCCCTATATGGTCAGGTTATGATATTTGATCTGCTGCACTAGATCGTATTTACACTAAGACTTGGTCTTTTAGTTTTACAGCATGACCCCAACTCATTTATTTTCAATGCAGTTGTTTTGCCACTAGATGTCGTACTGGAACCACAGTCAAACACAATCTGTGGTTATGGCTGATTGGTGTGGTCAGTGTTATGTGCAACATCTGATTAATGTTTTGAAGTACCACATCAAGGAGCCTGCTCACATTTGTGAGCCAACCTGCAAAAGCAACCTCCTTTCCTCTGGCACTGGGAATTAAACGATGGCATATATCAGAGCAATTTGATGTCTCCCTGACCGCGATATGTGGTCACCTGCCAGGAGACGGATGCGTAGCCCTGAGAAGGGGAATGTAGAACAGATGTGCGATCACATCAAAAGAGGGAGGGAAAGAGATGTAAGACGTGCTCGTTTAAATGTATTGAGACAAGAGGGTGTCCTGTCTAACATAGGATATTGCTGTCATTAAAGATATGCATCTTCGTCTCTATTTCCACTCTTGGTTATATTCTCTTTCTACTTCTTTGCACTTTTTATATTTCATAACACCCCTCCATTTCTCCCCCTCACTTGCTTTCTCTCTGTCTCATGAGTCACTGTGACAGGCTGTCAGTCCACCTCTCTGCCCTGTGTTTACATTGGGCAGCAGAGCAGCACCGGGCTGGTTGCACTTCAGGAATGTAACCCCCTAGGTCCCTGCCTCCTCCTCCTCCTCCTCCTCCTCCTCCTCCTCCTCCTCCTCCTCCTCCTCCTCCTCCTCCTCCTCCTCCCTACATCTATCCTCCCCATATTTTTCTTTCTCACCTTCATTCTTGTATCCCAAATTCACTTCTTCCTGTTCTGCTCATTTCCCTTCTGTTTTTTCTTCCATCGTTCCCCCTCCACTCCTCTCCTCCCTCTAATTACCCTCCCCTCTGCTCCATCAGTCCCCAGACAAGCTCTGCTCCTCTCCCTCTGCCATCTTTCTCTCCTCTTTTCTAATCCACGCTTTCTGTCCTCTGAATCTCCACTCCCCTTCTCCCTCGTCTTTTTCTGTTCCCTCTTTAAAATTCAGAGAGCATTGTACAAACTTGCTCCCCCCCATTCCTGTCATCATCCCCTCACCTCCCACTCCTCCCCATCTCTCTGTCCTCCCTCCCTCATTCCTCTGCTGTCTAACCCAAACAAACCAGTGAGGACTTTCCTCTGTGGTGGTGGCTGTGGGAGAAACACACCACATGTCAGACTTGGTTTTAACATAAACATTAGTCAATTTGAGGTTCTGGAAAAGGATATGAAGCGCTTAAGTTTAACATGAGATAGAGCTACTATTAGGAAATCTTAACACTAAAACCTACCACTAAATATACAATAATCAAAGGAGAGAACTGTGTATTTTGGTGTATATTGGCAGAAGTATGTTCCTGGAATGGGGAAACGGCATCAAAAGACTAAACCAACAGAAGAAAAATAAAGAAATATATATTTCCCATTGACAGTTATTGTAAACAAAGCTCTTAATTAGTTCGAAACAAAAGCGTGTACCTTTTTTTTATTTGTTAATGCATATTGTCGATAAACTGTAAAATGACTTTACAAATCAATAAAATCTTTAGAGATGTAAACACTGGTATTTAATAAACTGACTGAATAACCTCTGCTAATTCCAAATAATTCAAACATTCAATAATAAAATATTTCATAATCACATTATGGGTGAAAGCAAAGAAAGTAGATGTAATACTGATGAACAATCTATGCACACTATTATGTTTTCCAGTTGGGCAGCAGAGTGTGTAATCTGCTTATTGGTGAACCTTTTCGGTCAGAACAGTCCAGTCTCAGCAAGTGGCGTGCGACCTCTGCCACACTGTGCTGTTTGGCGTCCATACCAGGGGATTTATAATCAGATTATACTAGTTATGAAAGTCAACTAGATTAGTTTTAGTGCGGGGAGCCGGAGCACAAGGCATCGATTCACAGAGGGGGAGCAGAGCTGATTAGCATGAGGGAGATTGGACTGTTAATGTTCTCAAAATAACATCCGATAATTCAGTCTTTGAATATTTTCATTGTGTGCTTTTGTGTGTGTGTGTGTGTGTGTGTGTGTGTGTGCGGTGTAAAAAAGAAAACAACACGTGGAACCTTCAACATAAAAAAAATCCCATCCATCCATCCATTATCTGAACCGCTTATCCTCTTTAGGGTCGCGGGGCGCTGGAGCCGATCCCAGCTGTCATTGGGCGAAGGCAGGGTACACCCTAAAAATTACCTAAAAAAGAAATTACCATTTTAGTTTGAAAGCATCATAAAACATAAATAACTTTGATTTTGTTGTTCTCTACTGTACAATAACTTCTTGTTCCCATCTTATGCAAGTAATTGTGTGTAGATTTTAGTAGATAGCTTTGGTAGATGGGGTAGTAAGAACAGAATGAGGCCGATAGAGCCGAGACAGTGAGGGACCGAGCAGGTCAGGAGGTTCAGCTCTGGTGCTTCAGCTGAGTGATCATGTTGTTGCTGTCACTGCAGAAACCCTCTCCCTGACCTCTAGAGACAGGAGAGGTGACCTGGAAGCATTTATCACCTCTGTGCTTTCTGACCCATGACCTGAGGCCTGAGATAGGGAGAAGAACACTAACAAGAGAGAAGAAGAGGAGATAAAGAGAGACATGGGAAAGGGGTGACCAATGCAACAATACATAAGTAGCTATTTTTTATGTTAATTTGTAAAACAGAAAGGTTTGTTAAGTTGCTCATGAGAGGAATTTGCACATTTCTAGAAGAATAATTGCTTTCTGTACTTTATATAACATGATAACAGCTTTATGAAACTGCTGAAAACCAGTGTGGACTTTATGAGCTATGGCTATGGCTATATTTCTCTTGGTCAGAAGATGAAAACATTGCCGGCCTTTATGTGTGGGCCCGCTTTTGGTTGCTTCAAAAACCATCAGCAGAGACTTGAAAGAGCTTAAAACAAGGTGGGGGCGAGATGTTTGCTGGCTTGGAGCCAGACAGAACTATTGACACCTCTCTGTAATGGAGATACACCAAAGGAGTTCTTGGCCAAGGCCTTTACAACCAGGCCATGACCCAATACCTAAAGTTGGGTGCGTGTGTGTGTGCGTGTGCGTGTGTGTGTGCTGTGCGTATGTGTGTGTGTGTTGATGAGCAAAAATCTGAGCAGACATTGACAAGAGTCACATCTCCTTTGAGTATTTATAGAACTGCTTAAGATGTGACCTTTAGTTTTACACACAGACATCCCACACATACACACATCCAGTGCGTATGAGAATTGTACAGGAGACATCGTTCTCAGACAGGTGATCGTGCTGAAGCCGACTGTCCCGTGGGAGGATCGTGTGAGGTGAGCCAATGAGAAGAGGGATTGGTGGGTAAGTTGCCCAGTTGGCTGCAGACGGTTGGCAGCCTCATGTTTCTGCAGAGGCTGAACATCAAAGACTGTCAAAAGTATTTATAATGAGTGTTGTGAAAGACTGAGTGACATTCCGCTCCAACGAGATATTTGTTACTTACAACATCTCTTACTCGCTGGTCCACAGTAGTTCTATACTGCGTGATAACTTCGGATGGATGTTTCACAACCTACTACTGAGAAGATTCTACATCTGTGACATTATCTGGATACTGTGACATTTTCTGTTACACTGCAAGCAACTGCACAGCCATGAATTACAGATTCTTGGCTTATTTGCTTCATGTACATGAATAATAATAACAATAATAATAATAATAATAAAGACATTGTAGATTAAAGAAACAGTATGGTTTAGTTGGTTAGAAACAAGGCAATGAAAATGAAAGATATTAATTAATACAATTTGGGCCATAACTAAAATCTGCAGTTTCAATAGTAAATACTAAGTATATTTTAAGTTATGCCACTGAAAGATGATCAAGCTGTTTGCTGTGTGTGTGCATTCTTGTGTGTTGGTGGCTGCATGTGATCTATGGCTGTGTGACATTTATCAGGGATTTCCTGAATATGCAGTATTTCTTCTGCATATCAGCTGCTGCAAAAAGAAAGATGTAAAGAGATGGGAAATTAAAAATAGTTGTGTGTTCTGTGTGTGCTCGGACCAAAGAACTGTAGATGAAGAGGACACAGCTGAAACTGAGAAAAGACGTGAAGAAAAGTGACTGACATGCTGTGCAAGCTGGGGATACTTGACACCAACAGGTCCCTACGGCAACCTCCACTTAAATGTATCTCTACACCCCAGACGTGGTGAGGGACTTAAAGAAGGACAGGGTGTACAGACACTAATGTGGCTGAAATACAGACACAAATGAAGACAGTTTTTATGAGCCATTTCCACTATTTCTTTCTTACTATATTCATCAGAGCAATGATCTGTGTATGAGCTCGCATGTGAGAGCGATGAAGATGCGTGTATTTGCATGTGTGTATTTGTGTTTGTAATAAGAGACACCTGAGACGGTTAGAAGGTCATTCCTGGAGTCTGGTCACATGGCTTTGATCATTTTCTCGTCGCCTCAGAAATAGACCAGCGAGGACAGAGCGGGCACAAACTCTCCCTCTTTATGTGTGTGTGTGTGTGTGTGTGTGTTTCCAAGGGAGAGGGCCAGCTAGACAGCCTGGCAGGGAATCCACACTTGTTTGTAGTGCACAAGCCGGTGTTTGCATGACTGCACTAATGCATTTGCACTAATACCTTTGTTTGGTACTGCTTGCATTTGCTGGATGAATACGTTCATGGACGTGCATGCAAATATGTGTGGGGGCAGTGTGTGTGTGTGTGTGTGTGTGTGCACTCATGTGAGTGTTAAGAGGTGTGATTCTGGTTTAAATTCTTAAGTTGTCAAAACAATACTTTGAGCAAGACTCTCTGATCAGATTCTGAGAGCTGGCCTACTTCAGACTATTACACATGGTTCAAACTCAGAATTATCCCAATAATACCCATAATTCTCAATTGTCCACATTCTTTACATTCTTAAGTCATCAGTAGACTTGTTCGATAGGAGTCAGTCCTGCGCAGAATCGATCACTGGCGATTGCCGCACAATGCATGCCGGTTAGATTTGTGTCCGACATGCTCCGACGTCATGCACACGTGGTCAACGATAATCTCACGAGAGCCAGGCGACGTAGTTGTTCTCCACCAACTGTATGACCCAATGCATGATGGGAAACACCTTGCTGTCGCCAGATCAGAGAGCTGATTGACTCTTAGATTTGACAACAAACACCACGTTTTGTAGAAAATCCTGTTCTTTCTATGTACTTGTAATACTTAATGCTCGATTGTTGGCTATTAGTCTCAAGTTTATTCTACAGATATATCTTGTGTGATTGATAATAATAAAGTGTATTTATTTAACGTATATCAAAGCGAGTAGCACAATGTTTCCCAGGAAGACATAAACAGAACAAAGTATAGCATACAATGCAGATACACACATTTCTACACAAATATATATTTACAAACATATATGAATAAATCCGAAGAAGGTCTGCGAACTACAAGTCGCTTACAGATCGGATCTAACAGGAAGTAACTGTTTCTTTGACTTCCTGTGTATTCTTTCAGTTCACCTCGAACGCGCCTATAATCTTTGAGCACGGCATAGCATTCATGAGCCATTCATGCACCATCAGCAGTTATCTGATTCTGAGTTCATTATATTTGAATTAAAAACTATTGTACTCATTTCTAAGGGAACAAGAACATACATAAATACATACATCTGTTGATAAAATCCATCACCCTTCCCATGGGTTTTTAATGGGGTGTGGTATTTTAACAAGTGGAGAACAGGTTTACAAGGAGTATATGTTTTAGAAAGAGGTGCTGTGTGTTTGGTTTAGTGAATTATGACTTCAGCAAACCTTGTAAGGCAAGGATTTATTCAGAGCAGAGTTTGAAGAAGGCTGTAACATATTTAATTTGCCCGTAAAGCAGCATACATGTAAATGGGAAATTACTCACCCTGCAGGGCACCAATCATAGAGAGAGAAAACCACCCAGCGGGCAAAATGTATTCATCTTTTCCCTAGGAAAAGCAGAAATGAAGTTAGTGGAAACACTGGCGATGACATCATCAAGTACAAACATTAATGATTGAAAATTATCTTTTTAAATAATAACAAATTGAAATACTAAAAAAGTTATTTGTTTTTGCTTACATTTGCCCACTGAAACTTGCATGAAAAGGCACACAATAGTGAGCTAATTTATGCTATATAGTTACCTCTAGAGCTACCCCAAAGTTATTAGCCTGTATAGGCTAAGCACCACTAGTTGGCCTTCAAATGGAGAAAGCAACAAAGTATAATTAACTCATGTAATGGAGCAGTTCAGTCATTCAGACAGGCATAGACAGTGTGTTATAGTCACATATTTCCTAAACCCTCACTATGAGAGACCACAACTTAATATAAACAAGTTGGTCTATAAACAGATATGAAGCTTATCCTTCCCACACACACAACCATTCTGCACTAGGACTATATATTTGATACCACTACTGCCTGGTATCAAGAAACATGAATAGTTAATAATATGCACGTGAACATGCTAACTGTTGGTATGTGAACAGCAAGGTACCAACTTCAGAATGGCTAAAATGGCTACTGTACAAGGAAACCCCCTTTTCATTTAGTTAAAAGTGCTAAATTCAAAATTCTGTGCAAATCTATTGCCTCAACATGGTGATAGCCGGTGGCCCACAGTTAACGGGGTTTACCCGGGGACCGGAGGGTAGGCGCGCCGCTTCCTCAGCAGTGTCGAGCTAGCCAGTGGGACACAGTCTTATAGGGCGACTGGCTCAGCGGTAGAGCAGGGTCGTCCTTCAATCAGAGGATGGGCGGTTTGATCCCCAGCTCAGTTAGTCTGTGTCAATGGGTCCTTGGGCAAGACACTTAACCCCAAAGGCAGTTTGTGAATGGGTGTGAATGATTAGTTAGCCCTGATGCGAAGGTTGCACCTTGCATGGTAAACCCTTGTGGCTACTGTCTTTTTTCCTCTTGCTTCATGAACGCAACTAACCCCCCGAGTCACATGCCATCGGCTGTCATGGAAAGATTCAATCGCAAGTTCTGATAAATATAAATAAAATGTAAGGCTCAAACAAAAGGACAACAAATCCTTCACGCAGCCCTCCTGACCTCCGAGAAGACCATGTCGTCATCGGCATACAAAAGGATTCAAAGATTGTTGAAAGACTATAAATGTGCTTGAAGTGCTTTTATGGAAATAAGGATGCCGTTGGGTTGGTTCCTATATCTGTGCAAAGCAAGAGCAATAAATTGTACACAGCCACAAGTCACCAGGTGTTACACCAGATATGAGGTCCAGGTCAATAGAAAGATAAGAGACAAGATTAGATTGATGCTTCCTTTGTGTGTTGTTCTGCACTGGGTTTCAACCAAACATGGTCTTTGTCAGCGCTAACCTTTGCTAGATGAGGACTTTGGTCTTCTTTGGAGCCATTACACAGAAAAGTTGATGCTTGTTTGAATAAATGCCCAGAAAGAAAGGAGTATCTTTGTTTGAAACTTCATACAGAGACCATGTTTAGTTGCATTTCCAAACCTAAGAGCCCCACAGGTGCCATCAATCCATTATAAAGGTATTGCAGCATCTCATCTTTCTCAAAGCAGAACAGAGCATCAGGCAACGCAGGCTTGTCCGACTCTCCCAGTTCCAGTGAGACAAATCACTGGAAGCAGAATAGACATTGCTTTCACAACTCATAAAATAACTGAGAAAGATGTACATTCACAGAGACAAAAGCACCCAAACACGTCGACATTCACTCTGAGGCCGGAAGGAAACACAAACACTGAACACACAGACACACACATTCGTAGGGGGCTGGGTGTAAATCAAAAGCATGTTGTATGCAAACAGACCAAGGGAAAGCAGAAGCCCTGAGGATGGGGAGGAATATTGGGAAACAGAGAATTTATAACGAGAGAGTGGGGAATATCTACAATTTGTGTCTACTCTAAATCAGATTTTGTGGTTGCTCTTGTGAGACCTTCTCCATTTCTTTCATCCACATCTGTGAAGAAGTAAAAGTAGAAACTAAATATTTAACGTGACTTCTTTAGAGCTCAGTCAATGTTTTTTGGATGCAATATACCAAGACAATTGTAGTTGTTGGACTGTAGTAAACTGATTCAAAATCCTATTTGGCTTTAATACTGTGTCGAAGGTGTATAACAGTGCTGCTCACATTGGGTTTCTCAGTCTAACAAGACTGAAGGACATCACTGCTGACGCTACGATCCTGGACACACAGTTTTCATTATCATCTTATTCATAAGAACTTAAATTAATCTTACTATGAACAGAGATACTACTATCTGGAGGTTGTGGAATATCAAACAAGAAGCTTTTGTCTGCTCTTTGTAGCCCAGTTTGTAGCCCCACTGCAATACATGTGTCAAACATATATGTCTTTTTAAGCCTGTTCAAACTTGTATTATCTGCTTTATGTCTAATATTTACAATATCCTTCACTACATCCATCTGTACTGTAATTTATCTCCTTTCCCAAACATTCCCCTTTGTTTTCATTCCCACGTGTGAGGGGAGGGACATTTTAAATATGAACTGCATACCTTTCCGCCAAATCAAATTTTGAGTAATTATGAGGCCAAGATCTTTATTGGCCTGGGTTGGCTAAAGGACTTGTTTCCTATTACAAACGAACAATGTTGAGAAATTACACAACACATTTTAGAGTCACATTTAGTTTAGATTTCAGCTGTTATCTACTGTAGAACCCCTTGACTGTATATTATCAGAGTGTCTTTTGTTTGTGAATTTCTCTTTCTCCCACTACCCATATTCTCTCCCACACACACACACACACACACACACACACACACACACGCAGAAAGAAAGACAGACAGACAGACACACACACACACACGCAGAAAGAAAGACAGACAGACACACACACACACACACACACACACACACATACCGAGGAAGCAACTCTCTCCTTGCGGCCCTCGAGTTATTGATCCTGTATTGTCACAAGGAATAACAATGGAGATGTCTTGATGTTTGGATATTGAGATACATCAAATATACATCAAAAGGGCCTCATTGATTTGAAGACTTTCAAGGGAGATGGAGGGAGAAAGAAGAAATAAACAAGTGTGAGCTGTTTTTCTTTAGCAAAACAGCTACTGTGACTGCAATATAAAACACTAAATCTTTGCCATTGTGTTTTTGTTGTGATATGTTGTCTTGGTTATCTGGCTAGCATTTCTGGAGGAACGCTTTGGACAAACATTCTTAAAACGGCCTTTAAATGCTTTTGAGTTTTTAATAACCACACGCTCTTACTGTGGGCAGGTATCTCTGTTTGGCAAACAAAAGTCCCCAAAGAGCCAGAATGTGGACTGCCTGGCAGTGTTAAATCTAACTGAGTATAGAAGCAGTAGACATTTGCACAGAATAGACAGTTCATGTGCAGGAGGGCATAGTTTGTCTTTAAACCACAGACACTCATTTGCTACTAATGGGGAGAGCATGTGTTGCGTAGCTATTCACAAGTTAATACTCAATCTTACCCAGAAGCTATATAAATCCCTATAATGTGTGGCGCACTGCTGGGCCAGGAAAAATCTGCACAAAATACTACCACAGCCAAGACACGTTTTTACATGTTCAAAAATATTAAAGACTGCCAAATTATATTCATAAAAACCAAGAGCCGTCCAGAATTTTGAGAATACCCAAAGGCTGTCCTGGTCTTTCCCCAAAACGTAATTTTCTGCCATAAAAAAAAAAGAAAATTTAAAAAAATAACACTGGCATAATGAAAATGTGACATGATCTGAAGGCTGAGACAAACCACCGAATATACATTAGCAAACATAAAAAATGTTTGTCGTCAATCAAAACAAACGTGTTGAAATCGATGTTAGGTTCCTGCGGGTTACCACTGTTTTTCTAAAAGTGATTTCACAAAACCAAAAGTAGGTCAGAACAAAGCGAAACAGATGAAAACCTGGTCTAAGAAATCAGAATGACAATCAGTCTTTCACGTTGTTTTTGGCGGCGGTTCTTAATAATAAGGAATAAATTGACTTGGAAGCATACCCGACTCCTCAGTCTGTCCGCCCCCCTGTCTATCCAAATGGCCCTTCTCCCCCCGCCTCCTACAATTACCCCCTCCTTCCACGCTCCCCCGCTCAGGCAACCCCTTTGCCCTCTTGTATCCGGCCATTTAGCGTGACAATCCATTATTTTGACGGCTCCCAGAGAAAGAAAGAGATAGACAAAGAGACAAAAAAAGGGGGTTACATTGACTTTCAGACATGGGCCCCAATTTTCTTTCCTCTTTTTTCCTTCATCCTTGCCTTCGTCTTCATACTTTCTTCCTTAATCTCTTCTTCATATACCCTCTTTTACCCTTTCCACTTCACTTTTCTGTCTTTCTATTTAGAGTTCCTCTCTCCTCACATATTTTCCTCTACCGTCTACGTTCTCACACCGTTACTCCCCGTGCCTTTTTCATTCCTTCCCCCTTCCTCTCCCTCAAGACCCATTATACCCCCCCTGAACTCTTACCCCTGCAACCACTACACCCCTCCGACTTTTTGGCTCTGTATTGCTTTGTTGCTGGCGGTCTTTAGGGAACCTGATAAGGCCTCTAGAAAGGGAGGAGCCAGGGTTTAGTGTGGAATCCCCAACAAACAGCCTCAACCTATATCACCAACCCCACCCAAACATTCTAGCACCCCGACAGAAGAAGCATCCTCCACCTCCACTTCCTGACAACTCCAACGGCATCTCTGCCACCACTACACCGGTTGTTTTCCAACCCACCTCCCGATTCCAGCCACATGTACACAGACTCTGCATGTGGACTCTTACATTTAATTAAAGTAACACCTCCATCCTCTCACACCAACCTCACGGCCTGTTGCAAACCCAAAACAACCCACTGCATCTACACTCTTATCCAAATTATGTAACAGTTAGTGTGTTGTTTACATGTAAATGCTGTGCAATACTCTGCTGATGGTAGCTATACAGATTAAGTTTTGAATTAAGTGTGGCGCTGCCAGCAAGGGCTCATAGAGCCCTGCAGCAGCCCAACTTTATGTTCTCCTGCGGGCTTATTTATTCCTCTTCCGCCTAAACTTTGGACCGTATCTCGTCCCGCAGTGTTGCCAGCACATGCGTACAAAATACATCAAAACGAGCGGCCTGATCGGGAATCGTGTGCTATGACCCTGCTAAGAGATTCGACCGGCGGTTTTCCCGAAAAATGCAAAAAACGGCGAGAAATTTTCCCATCCGCTTACATGGGGTTTCGGCGAGAAGAGAGCAAAAGAAATACTCATCTTTGTGGCCATATTGACTCGCCATACTTTAACGTAGAGAAATGATTAAACCTTTGAAACGTTAACAAAAGGATGGACTTTATTTTCCTAATTGGACATTTTTTGATAGCTAGCACAGTTTTCCTCCAATATTTGTTCAAGTTTAGGAAAATATTCAGACCATTTCTGACTTTACAATGGGTGTGTATGTGGCAGCTCAGAGCACGTGATGTCATCGCTAGAGCACGAACCAGCTTCAGATTCATCAGAAATAAATATTTGTAAATTGCCATTACTGCCCCAATTTTCACTCTACAGGCATAATTTATAGCACAAAACGTAGGAAATCTTGTGCCTGCTTGTACAAATGTGTCGTGGAGTCCCAAAAACATTTACTTTTTTGTCAAAAACCAAGAAAGCGACATGAAGTCAGCCAACCGCTCCATTCAGCCCCATGTTAAATCGGAGCAGAGTTTTCTCTAAATGAGCAAACGGGGGCTCTTTCTGAACTGCCTCTAAGCGCTCATTTCTAAACCCACCAAACATTTAAGTACACGTAAACGTTCACAAAAGTCTTGTGCTTCTCACGATGTCTTCGTTTTTTCATACGAAGTTACGGTTTTCCTATCAAATTCATTAGTTTGACAGGTTGTTTTCATTAAATATCTCTCACTAAGGGACAGAGCTGTGCTTCCCCAATCGCCATGGTAACCATGGCGCGCGCGTGTGGGAAACACTAACTGCTGAGTGACACAGGTGCTTCAAATGAGGTCATCAGGCCAGTTTCACACACACGTAGTTATTTAACCTACATTAACAGACATATACATGCACATATACTTGTTATAGATACATAGAGAGACGTACGAGTCTTAAGATCTCGTCTGCTCTTCACCCTGGTGACACAGGTGCTTCAAATGAGCTAATCAGAGCAGTTTCACACACACGTAGTTATTTAACCTACATTAACAGACATATACATGCACATATACTTGTTATAGATACATAGAGAGACGTACGAGTCTTAAGATCTCGTCTGCTCTTCACCCTGGTGACACAGGTGCTTCAAATGAGCTAATCAGGGCTGTTTCACACACATACTGTCTGTCTGTCTGTCTGTCTGTCTGTCTGTTTCTATATTCTATAATTATATTCAGCTTTATTCAGCAATTTACACCTAAAATGAGCTATATTAAGCTATATTATATTATTTTCAGCTTTATTGAGCTATATTCAACTATTTTCAGCTATTAGCTATATTGAGCTATATTCAGCAGTTTACACCTAAAATGAGCTATATTAAGCTATATTATATTATTTTCAGCTTTATTGAGCTATATTCAACTATTTTCAGCTATTAGCTATATTGAGCTATATTCAGCAGTTTACACCTAAAATGAGCTATATTAAGCTATTTTCAGCTTTATTGAGCTATATTCAGCTTTATTCAGCAATATTCAACTATTTTCAGTTATTAGCTATATTCAGCTATATTTAGCTCAATAAAACTGAAAATAGCATAATATAGCTTAATATAGCTCATTTTAGCTGTAAATTGCTGAATATAGCTCAATATAGCTCATTATAGCTGTAAATTAATGAATAAAGCTGAATATGGCTAAATATAGCTGAATATAGCTAATAACTGAAAATAGTTGAATATTGCTGAATAAAGCTGAATATAGCTCAATAAAGCTGAAAATAGCTTAATATAGCTCATTTTAGGTGTAAACTGCTGAATATAGCTCAATATAGCTAATAGCTGAAAATAGTTGAATATAGCTCAATAAAGCTGAAAATAATATAATATAGCTTAATATAGCTCATTTTAGGTGTAAACTGCTGAATATAGCTCAATATAGCTAATAGCTGAAAATAGTTGAATATAGCTCAATAAAGCTGAAAATAATATAATATAGCTTAATATAGCTCATTTTAGGTGTAAATTGCTGAATAAAGCTGAATATAATTATAGAATATAGAAACAGACAGACAGACAGACAGACAGACAGTATGTGTGTGAAACAGCCCTGATTAGCTCATTTGAAGCACCTGTGTCACCAGGGTGAAGAGCAGACGAGATCTTAAGACTCGTACGTCTCTCTATGTATCTATAACAAGTATATGTGCATGTATATGTCTGTTAATGTAGGTTAAATAACTACGTGTGTGTGAAACTGCTCTGATTAGCTCATTTGAAGCACCTGTGTCACCAGGGTGAAGAGCAGACGAGATCTTAAGACTCGTACGTCTCTCTATGTATCTATAACAAGTATATGTGCATGTATATGTCTGTTAATGTAGGTTAAATAACTACGTGTGTGTGAAACTGCCCTGATGACCTCATTTGAAGCACCTGTGTCACTCAGCAGTTAGTGTTTCCCACACGCGCGCGCCATGGTTACCATGGCGATTGGGGAAGCACAGCTCTGTCCCTTAGGGAGAGATATTTAATGAAAACAACCTGTCAAACTAATGAATTTGATAGGAAAACCGTAACTCCGTATGAAAAAACGAAGACATCGTGAGAAGCACAAGACTTTTGTGAACGTTTACGTGTACTTAAATGTTTGGTGGGTTTAGAAATGAGCGCTTAGAGGCAGTTCAGAAAGAGCCCCCGTTTGCTCATTTAGAGAAAACTCTTGTAGTCCATCCCTCCAATGATCTTGCGAATCAGCTTAAAAGTCAAGGCCCACAATTGAGTCCTCTCCCATTCCAAACTGTCCGAGCTTATCAGCGCTACACACACCGTCCTTCAGACAGATGAGATTTCATTAGATCGACATTCATACATGCTGTACGCCTTCTTTAGTGTGTGTGTGTGTGTGTGTGTGTGTGTGTGTGTGTGTGTGTGTGTGTGTGTGTGTGTGTGTGTGTGTGTATATATATATAGTGGTAAAAAGCTGAACTTTAAAGACTCACAAAATAGAGTTTCCATTGAGCAGTGTGTGGCAAACCTAACACGTGCATGTATGCCACATTGCATGCCTCAGATCTCTGATTCATAGTCCTTCAGTGAAGTGCACGATGCGACTCGTGCATGTGCAGCGTGCCCGTGTGGTCATTTTGTGCGTGAACGTGTCCACAGGCCGCTGCAGCTTGTTACCAGTGGTGAATAACAGCGGCGCCATCTGTAACTCCTGGAAGTTAGACCCCACTACGCTCCACTTCCCTCTGAGAGGCATGCTGCCGTTTGACAAGGTAGAATATTAACACATGTGATACACACACACACACACACAAAGCAGTATTACATTGTGTGTTTCTTTTGTTTGTAGGACCTGTTTGAGCCCCAGACGGGCTTGCTGCGCTATGTGTTAGAACAGCCGTACTCAAGAGAGATGGTGTGCAACATGTTAGGACTCAACAAGCAGGTCACCCTTTAGTTACTCTCCCTTTAGTTACTCTCCCTTTAGTTACTCACCCTTTAGTTACTCTCCCTTTAGTTACTCACCCTTTAGTTACTCACCCTTTAGTTACTCTCCCTTTAGTTACTCTCCCTTTAGTTACTCTCCCTTTAGTTACTCACCCTTTAGTTACTCACCCTTTAGTTACTCTCCCTTTAGTTACTCACCCTTTAGTTACTCACCCTTTAGTTACTCTCCCTTTAGTTACTCTCCCTTTAGTTACTCACCCTTTAGTTACTCTCCCTTTAGTTACTCTCCCTTTAGTTACTCACCCTTTAGTTACTCACCCTTTAGTTACTCACCCTTTAGTTACTCTCCCTTTAGTTACTCTCCCTTTAGTTACTCTCCCTTTAGTTACTCTCCCTTTAGTTACTCACCCTTTAGTTACTCACCCTTTAGTTACTCTCCCTTTAGTTACTCACCCTTTAGTTACTCTCCCTTTAGTTACTCTCCCTTTAGTTACTCTCCCTTTAGTTACTCTCCCTTTAGTTACTCACCCTTTAGTTACTCACCCTTTAGTTACTCTCCCTTTAGTTACTCTCCCTTTAGTTACTCTCCCTTTAGTTACTCTCCCTTTAGTTACTCACCCTTTAGTTACTCTCCCTTTAGTTACTCACCCTTTAGTTACTCTCCCTTTAGTTACTCACCCTTTAGTTACTCTCCCTTTAGTTACTCTCCCTTTAGTTACTCTCCCTTTAGTTACTCTCCCTTTAGTTACTCACCCTTTAGTTACTCTCCCTTTAGTTACTCACCCTTTAGTTACTCTCCCTTTAGTTACTCTCCCTTTAGTTACTCACCCTTTAGTTACTCTCCCTTTAGTTACTCTCCCTTTAGTTACTCACCCTTTAGTTACTCACCCTTTAGTTACTCTCCCTTTAGTTACTCACCCTTTAGTTACTCTCCCTTTAGTTACTCACCCTTTAGTTACTCTCCCTTTAGTTACCCTCCCTTTAGTTACTCTCCCTTTAGTTACTCTCCCTTTAGTTACTCACCCTTTAGTTACTCTCCCTTTAGTTACTCACCCTTTAGTTACTCACCCTTTAGTTACTCTCCCTTTAGTTACTCTCCCTTTAGTTACTCTCCCTTTAGTTACTCTCCCTTTAGTTACTCACCCTTTAGTTACTCACCCTTTAGTTACTCTCCCTTTAGTTACTCACCCTTTAGTTACTCTCCCTTTAGTTACTCTCCCTTTAGTTACTCACCCTTTAGTTACTCTCCCTTTAGTTACTCTCCCTTTAGTTACTCTCCCTTTAGTTACTCTCCCTTTAGTTACTCACCCTTTAGTTACTCACCCTTTAGTTACTCACCCTTTAGTTACTCTCCCTTTAGTTACTCTCCCTTTAGTTACTCTCCCTTTAGTTACTCACCCTTTAGTTACTCTCCCTTTAGTTACTCACCCTTTAGTTACTCTCCCTTTAGTTACTCTCCCTTTAGTTACTCTCCCTTTAGTTACTCACCCTTTAGTTACTCACCCTTTAGTTACTCTCCCTTTAGTTACTCTCCCTTTAGTTACTCTCCCTTTAGTTACTCACCCTTTAGTTACTCACCCTTTAGTTACTCTCCCTTTAGTTACTCTCCCTTTAGTTACTCTCCCTTTAGTTACTCACCCTTTAGTTACTCTCCCTTTAGTTACTCACCCTTTAGTTACTCTCCCTTTAGTTACTCACCCTTTAGTTACTCTCCCTTTAGTTACTCACCCTTTAGTTACTCTCCCTTTAGTTACTCTCCCTTTAGTTACTCACCCTTTAGTTACTCTCCCTTTAGTTACTCTCCCTTTAGTTACTCACCCTTTAGTTACTCTCCCTTTAGTTACTCTCCCTTTAGTTACTCACCCTTTAGTTACTCACCCTTTAGTTACTCTCCCTTTAGTTACTCACCCTTTAGTTACTCTCCCTTTAGTTACTCACCCTTTAGTTACTCTCCCTTTAGTTACCCTCCCTTTAGTTACTCTCCCTTTAGTTACTCTCCCTTTAGTTACTCACCCTTTAGTTACTCACCCTTTAGTTACTCTCCCTTTAGTTACTCACCCTTTAGTTACTCTCCCTTTAGTTACTCTCCCTTTAGTTACTCACCCTTTAGTTACTCTCCCTTTAGTTACTCTCCCTTTAGTTACTCACCCTTTAGTTACTCTCCCTTTAGTTACTCTCCCTTTAGTTACTCTCCCTTTAGTTACTCACCCTTTAGTTACTCACCCTTTATTTACTCACCCTTTAGTTACTCTCCCTTTAGTTACTCTCCCTTTAGTTACTCACCCTTTAGTTACTCACCCTTTAGTTACTCTCCCTTTAGTTACTCTCCCTTTAGTTACTCTCCCTTTAGTTACTCTCCCTTTAGTTACTCACCCTTTAGTTACTCACCCTTTAGTTACTCTCCCTTTAGTTACTCTCCCTTTAGTTACTCACCCTTTAGTTACTCACCCTTTAGTTACTCTCCCTTTAGTTACTCACCCTTTAGTTACTCTCCCTTTAGTTACTCACCCTTTAGTTACTCTCCCTTTAGTTACTCTCCCTTTAGTTACTCTCCCTTTAGTTACTCTCCCTTTAGTTACTCTCCCTTTAGTTACTCACCCTTTAGTTACTCTCCCTTTAGTTACTCTCCCTTTAGTTACTCACCCTTTAGTTACTCACCCTTTAGTTACTCTCCCTTTAGTTACTCACCCTTTAGTTACTCTCCCTTTAGTTACTCTCCCTTTAGTTACTCACCCTTTAGTTACTCTCCCTTTAGTTACTCTCCCTTTAGTTACTCACCCTTTAGTTACTCACCCTTTAGTTACTCACCCTTTAGTTACTCTCCCTTTAGTTACTCACCCTTTAGTTACTCTCCCTTTAGTTACTCTCCCTTTAGTTACTCACCCTTTAGTTACTCTCCCTTTAGTTACTCTCCCTTTAGTTACTCTCCCTTTAGTTACTCTCCCTTTAGTTACTCACCCTTTAGTTACTCACCCTTTATTTACTCACCCTTTAGTTACTCTCCCTTTAGTTACTCTCCCTTTAGTTACTCACCCTTTAGTTACTCACCCTTTAGTTACTCTCCCTTTAGTTACTCTCCCTTTAGTTACTCTCCCTTTAGTTACTCTCCCTTTAGTTACTCACCCTTTAGTTACTCACCCTTTAGTTACTCTCCCTTTAGTTACTCTCCCTTTAGTTACTCACCCTTTAGTTACTCTCCCTTTAGTTACTCACCCTTTAGTTACTCACCCTTTAGTTACTCTCCCTTTAGTTACTCTCCCTTTAGTTACTCACCCTTTAGTTACTCACCCTTTAGTTACTCTCCCTTTAGTTACTCACCCTTTAGTTACTCTCCCTTTAGTTACTCACCCTTTAGTTACTCTCCCTTTAGTTACTCTCCCTTTAGTTACTCTCCCTTTAGTTACTCACCCTTTAGTTACTCACCCTTTAGTTACTCTCCCTTTAGTTACTCACCCTTTAGTTACTCTCCCTTTAGTTACTCTCCCTTTAGTTACTCACCCTTTAGTTACTCTCCCTTTAGTTACTCTCCCTTTAGTTACTCACCCTTTAGTTACTCACCCTTTAGTTACTCTCCCTTTAGTTACTCACCCTTTAGTTACTCTCCCTTTAGTTACTCACCCTTTAGTTACTCTCCCTTTAGTTACTCTCCCTTTAGTTACTCACCCTTTAGTTACTCTCCCTTTAGTTACTCTCCCTTTAGTTACTCTCCCTTTAGTTACTCTCCCTTTAGTTACTCACCCTTTAGTTACTCTCCCTTTAGTTACTCTCCCTTTAGTTACTCTCCCTTTAGTTACTCACCCTTTAGTTACTCACCCTTTAGTTACTCTCCCTTTAGTTACTCTCCCTTTAGTTACTCTCCCTTTAGTTACTCACCCTTTAGTTACTCACCCTTTAGTTACTCTCCCTTTAGTTACTCACCCTTTAGTTACTCACCCTTTAGTTACTCTCCCTTTAGTTACTCTCCCTTTAGTTACTCACCCTTTAGTTACTCTCCCTTTAGTTACTCTCCCTTTAGTTACTCTCCCTTTAGTTACTCACCCTTTAGTTACTCTCCCTTTAGTTACTCACCCTTTAGTTACTCTCCCTTTAGTTACTCTCCCTTTAGTTACTCACCCTTTAGTTACTCACCCTTTAGTTACTCACCCTTTAGTTACTCTCCCTTTAGTTACTCTCCCTTTAGTTACTCTCCCTTTAGTTACTCTCCCTTTAGTTACTCACCCTTTAGTTACTCTCCCTTTAGTTACTCACCCTTTAGTTACTCTCCCTTTAGTTACTCACCCTTTAGTTACTCACCCTTTAGTTACTCTCCCTTTAGTTACTCACCCTTTAGTTACTCTCCCTTTAGTTACTCTCCCTTTAGTTACTCTCCCTTTAGTTACTCACCCTTTAGTTACTCTCCCTTTAGTTACTCACCCTTTAGTTACTCTCCCTTTAGTTACTCACCCTTTAGTTACTCTCCCTTTAGTTACTCTCCCTTTAGTTACTCTCCCTTTAGTTACTCACCCTTTAGTTACTCTCCCTTTAGTTACTCACCCTTTAGTTACTCACCCTTTAGTTACTCTCCCTTTAGTTACTCACCCTTTAGTTACTCTCCCTTTAGTTACTCACCCTTTAGTTACTCTCCCTTTAGTTACTCTCCCTTTAGTTACTCACCCTTTAGTTACTCTCCCTTTAGTTACTCACCCTTTGGTTACTCACCCTTTAGTTACTCACCCTTTAGTTACTCACCCTTTAGTTACTCACCCTTTAGTTACTCTCCCTTTAGTTACTCTCCCTTTAGTTACTCTCCCTTTAGTTACTCACCCTTTAGTTACTCTCCCTTTAGTTACTCTCCCTTTAGTTAGGACCAACTGCTCTTATCACCGTGGAAACCTTTGATTGACAGATACATGCACACACATAGGGCAACTGACTTCTGAATGTCTGGCTCTCCCCCTGTATCTCTCTCTCCTTCTGTCTCTCTCTCTCTCTGTGTCTCTCCCACCCCTCCCCTCTGTCTGTCTCTCTCTCTCTCTCTCTAAAATGAGCTATATTAAGCTATATTATGCTATTTTTAGCTTTATTGAGCTATATTGAGCTTTATTCAGCAATATTCAACTATTTTCAGCTATTAGCTATATTCAGCTATATTCAGCAGTTTACACCTAAAATGAGCTATATTAAGCTATATTATGCTATTTTTTGCTTTATTGAGCTATATTCAACTATTTTCAGCTATTAGCTATATTGAGCTATATTCAGCAGTTTACACCTAAAATGAGCTATATTAAGCTATTTTCAGCTTTATTGAGCTATATTCAGCTTTATTCAGCAATATTCAACTATTTTCAGTTATTAGCTATATTCAGCTATATTTAGCCATATTCAGCTTTATTCATTAATTTACAGCTATAATGAGCTATATTGAGCTATATTCAGCAATTTACACCTAAAATGAGCTATATATTAACCTATATTATGCTATTTTCAGCTTTATTGAGCTATATTCAGCTTTATTCAGCAATATTCAATTATTTTCAGCTATTACGGCAGTAGGCGCCACACTTTCAAAATTTCTTGCGAAATTTTCTAGTTTTGCTTGTCATGCATCTCTGGTGACTGGTGTTTGGTGCAGTCGCTCAGATGCAAAGCAGATGAAGCAGTGGTATGATAAGCCATGTATATGATAATAAAACATGTCAGTAAAGTAATTATTTATATGTGAGAGTTAACACGTAGCACCCGGATGCAGTGAAGCGAGGATTGTTCAATGAACCCCGAAGAAGTTAAGGAGTTTTCAGTGCCGGTCAAGTTGACCCGATTTCTCGAAATGTCTGAACTAAAATAATGATGTAAAATACGTAACTTCACTCAATCAAAGCCAAACTTTGCACAGATACTCCTTACATATAGAGCTATGCTATATTAAAGAAACGTATTTGGGAATATCGTTAATATAATAAGAATGAATATATTATCTATGTTCACAAGTGTTTTCCGTATATTATACCTGTTGAAATTATTCAAATAGACCTTGTACTTGTGGAGATAATCACTATTTAGTGTCGGCTGCAAAATAGTCAAAATTTTCGCCAAAACACGGATGGTGTTCAAAAGGTTTTCCTCAATGTTTAGCATTTAATACATGGTTTGTAACACACTAATGTAGTTGTTAGCAGAAATAAGTGTTTATTAATGTATTTATTTTTTCACAACTATAATCCCTCATGGGCATCCATAACTTATATGAACAGACAATTAATGACGATATAGTAAAACAGTTGGCAAATTGTTTCTGAACAGGAAAAGTTTGAATTGTTGACAAATACTGTACATTAATAAACACAGTTTACAACTGCATTACAGTCAGTGATAATACATGTATTTCATGTTTGGAGACCGCTTGTATAACTGCTAAATAATGGACAAATGAAGTGTTGTTGTGTGTTACTTGAAAGCATTTGTGACAGAGTGCAAGAGCAAAATCAAATCTAGTTCCTGGGTTATTGAAATTACAAGTGCAAAAGGAGTGCAAGAATCTGGGCCTTTAATGACTTAGAATATCCTGTGATAGAGGCACAGGGGGAAAAAAAGTTTAGAACCCGTTCCTTTCCTTTAAACTGTTCTCACTTCTCATACGAAACCGCCAACCCCCCAAACTCTAACGCTATTTCCCTGTGGATTCTGTAAAATGTGTGTCAGGGCCTCAGAAGTGTGGCCAAGGCAAACACCTGGCACAGCTCAGCGATCTGCTACATTTCACCTTCTACCACAGAAATATGCACTCAGGGAGTTCATACGCACAGACATAAACTCTTACTACAGGCCAGTCTCGTTTTCAGACAGTGTGTGCACATTAACACACACACACACACACACACACACACACACACAGCAGATGCTGGTAAATGCCAAAACATTCACACACACAAGCATGCAGCCAGACAGGCAAACAGTCGCTCTAAAGGAGGGAGAAACAAGTGAAACGCAGCCACCCCCCCCCCCCTTTCTGTCTCTCTCCCTGGTGGTGTGTCATGTTTCGGGGGGATAATAGGTGTCACGGTGAGACCCCTTTGGTCTCTGCGCTCTGGGGGACTCTAATGACACACACACACACAAATGTGCACACATACACACATTCAACCATGTGAGTACAAGCAGCTCATTCTCTGGACCATGGGAACCACAGATGACTCTCCGCTCCTCTCACCTTTCTCTACCTCCATTAGTTTCTTTTTTTTTCTCTCCCTCACTTTCTCATTCCTCCTCTTTGTTTTTTTTAATCCCATACACATGTTCATCTGCGTTCCCTTGGGTGATAAAAACAAGTAGCTCACTGCTGAAGTTTCTTTTTGTCTCTCTTTGTTTCTAACCTTCAGTTTCTTTTAACATTGAGTCCAGATGTCAAATTTAATGAAGGCATTATTGGGTCACTGCGCAGCAACAGTAGCAACAAATCTGAAAAACCCATCAGCCAAGTTCTGATGCATAATGTGATCCTTTTGGAAAATCCACCAGGACGCTGGAACGAAATCTGCAAAGTCAGACATTTTACTTTTTAGAACTTGCAAAACTTCAGTTTTTGTACGTATTAAATACATTTCATATAAAGTGGTAATTTGTGAGCCTGAAAGGCTTTAGCTTGTGGATTTTTAAATACCTTTCAGGCTAGTTGTTGCACCTCGTTTACTCTCTTTAACTTTCCAAAAATGCTACCAAAGCACCAAAGTTGTTGCAGACCCAGTTCTCCTGTGCAGTGAGGAATTAATCATGTGACCTCACTCTCAATCTCAATCGAAGCTTGAAATAAAGTCGTTAAGATGATCTGACTAAACCGTGACTATTTTCATCCTGCCCATTTCCCAATCAAGACACAATGAAGAAGTCAATTTCTATTAAAAAAATCCTTATAAAGAAATCCATATTTGAAAGGCTGGGCAACTTTTGTGACCTATTTAATGATTATACATTATTATATACAGTGAAAGAGGCACAATTACATGCATGCTTGAAGGATTTCATTCAACAACATCAAAATTAGACTTTTATTGCACAAGTTTTTTTTCCCCCGTTCAGGATGACAGACACATGATAAACTACCATGACCTACACCTGTATTAAGTTTCATGTATTGTATTACTTATCCTCTTTGTCTTCCTTTCTATTAAGATGGGCTGAAGGACAAATCCTCACAGCCACGAGGCACAGAGGAGAAGGGGAGTGTACCTGCAGGTATAGTATACGAGGCTTCAGTCGTCTCCTCCACCTCCTGTCCTACCTCAGGATACAGGAAGTATATAAGTACTATGTGTGTGCAGTGGTAAAGTACAGTATTAACATGTTTTTAATGGCATTCTTACTGATATTTTCCTGTACTTGAGTGAAATGCGATCCATTAAAAGCCTCTCTTCTTTCACCTCCCAGACACCTTGGCCAGGTGAGCGGTGGACCTCAGGAATCTGCTAATCCACCGACTGTGGCCAGGATAGAGGTTCCTGTTTTATAGGTGTGATGAATATATATATTTGGTCTTAATATGATGATTTTGTTGAGAATCCCACTTTCTTTGATTTGTTTTGAAGGAACTAATAGTGAACTCAGTAAATACTCAGTAGCTACTTGTCATAATCATGATGTTTTGAGGGACTACTTTACCCTGTATGATAGATCTTTTAACTTAGGTTGCACAAAAAGAGTAACTAAAGATCTACTGATAAGTAATGAATGATCGGTTAGTAGTTTGTGCCCGTAAATGGCTGTTTTAGAGTTATACAAGGATGAGTCATTACCTAATCATGACCTCATGATTCATTGAGATAGTGTGTTGTCAAGAATTATTTAACTTACGCAGAAAGAAAGTACCAACTGAAACAGAAACTTCTCAAATGACTCTTGTGGTAAAATATTGTTCTTTCTCTGCATGTTCTGCATTTTGCAAACATTGTGCACTGCTTTCACCTGATGTGTCTGATATCTTCCTGCATGCACAGTGAGGGTGTTTTTGGTCAAAATCTGGCGTTGAGTCTGTGTTGCATTCCACATCCTCATCGAAGCAGCCTCCTTTCCCGCGATCCAGACAGCGAGAGTTTGATATCAAAACAATTGTTAAGTTTCAGAGTCCTTCCAAGTTCTTAAAAGACTTATTTTTTAGCCGTTACACTTTTCTCCCCTCACACAATCACACAATATATCACCTGATATTTATATCACAACAGTGTTTATGGCACAGTTTACAATGTCACTCAACTCTGTGTCTCGCTGCTCTGTGTTTACTGTATATTCATCCTAGCAACGGCTACTCGGTGCGCTAAACAAACCAAGCTGTTTTTTTTTATAACTCTATGTCTCTTAATCTGAGCACTGGAGTGTGACTGGACATGTTCAATGCCCCCCCTCCCTCCCTAATAGGCTCTCACTACATGATCACATCATTATGACTTAACCCTGGAAGCTCATCCAAAAGTAACACAGAGATGCAACACGCTAAATGTTTGGCATGGCAACGTGGGCCTGAAATTCAGGCTTTCCCTTAAACTCGACACAGAAAGACTTGACATAGAGCAAAAACTATTTAATTTTCCCGGTTACAGAAAACACGTCTTCCCGCATTTCGCCTGTCAAGACTTTGATGCGATTCTCACGTGATCCATAATGTGAGATCTGTCGATATCGACGTCTGAGGCAGTGTCTTCACTCACAGGAAGACCAGCCATGGCGTCATGTCGACAAGACAGAGCAGCCGCATATCGTCAACACCTGGCGGAAGCGGGCGTCAGCATCGAACATTTGACAGGCGTGAATTATGCGAACAGACGTTCTATTCAGAGTTGAAAAGATATAATTTACAACTTGACACGTAGTGATTGAGCACATTGTGAGAGCGATGCCGTTGCTGCTTCGCTATAGTCAACAGGGGTTGTGTGTTTTTACTCGTCTCCGTCGGAGCTGAGGTCATTTCTTTCCACCTTTTGTTGTCCTGAACTGTTCCGGATAGCCTTGAGATTAGAGGACAAAACTCTTTTAAAGCGCTTTCCGACATCAGCAGGAAAACTCAACACCACTCCCGATGCAACCGTGACACCTGCCCTGACGACCATGACTTCCCTTTTTTTTTGGCTTGCACAACCTTGTATGCGTACACACACCTACGGTTGAAAATGAGAGAGTGAAACCTGCAAAGGTCTGTGACACAAGTTCATATACAAACCTGTGCTGGTCCTTTCAGCATCTTTGTCACTACTTCATCACACCGTGACCCCTAATTGGCTTGCACCCGTCAGTGTGTGTGTGTGTGTGTGTGTCGGCGCTGTTTGCTCTCCAAGCCCGTGGCCCCTGGTTTGAGAGTGTGTGGAAAACAAATAGATTGAATTATTGTTGATGAAAAGACTGTAAGTCAAAGGTCAAACATAATTCGGCTCAGGTCACAGTTTCCCATCTCCTGATCATTTTTCAGAGTAAGTATTTCCTCCAGTGGTTCTCAACCTTTTTTCAGTGATGTACCCCCCGTGAAATGTTTTTTTCAGCCAAGGACCTTCTAACCAGTGCAAAGCATTTTTGGTTGAGAATAAAATGTAATACACAGCGCTGTGCCATCAGTGTCTGATTTAATATAGAATATATACAATTCAGTTTATGAACTTACACTTTTATTGAATATTTATTAAACAACAATTTTAATAATAATAATGGATGCTCATTTTAAATATATATTTTTTAAATATCACGTGCCCCCCTGGAGGGCCTTCACGTACCCCGGTTTGAGAACCACTGCTCTAGAAGTACAGTGAGGAACACTACATTTTAAAGGTGCTCTTATTTCTGTCTGTCTGCATGTCAACCCGTCAATCATTCTCTCCCACAGCGTCGCCCTAAATGGGACCAGGACCTGCTGACCTGCCCACTGACCCCTCTGCTGGTCACCACCCCCCACTGTATGTTGCCATGGTAAGGCAGGAGGATTAGTCATCGCTATGGAAACAGTAACCATTCTTATCCTTTAGCGTTTGTTTTTCATAAATCTTGAGAGAAGCAGCGAGTATTTTTACTTTTATAGTTTGAGGGATGAAACTTTTAGTTATCGGGGGAGGGGGAGTGTGTGTGTGTGTGTGTGTGTACGACAAGGGAGTATGGAGGGGTAACCTATGACCCCTGGATTCTTGTAGTCCCACTAGCAGCCTAATTATTCTCAGCAGAAATAATTGGAAAACGAATACACTCTTAGCACACACACACACACACACACACACACACACACACACACATTCAAGTGAGACATATCAGCTCTGTAATTGAATGTTTTTCATTAGGACACGTACTCCCACATTCAAGCAGCCAATTCTTGTCATGGCCTGCACACACACACACACACACACACACACATAGTATTATCAGGCTAAAGACAGATTGAGCCTGGACACTTTAGATATTTGTATCTATTGAAGAGGAGGGTAGATAAGAACATTTGTATTTTACCATATTATTTCTCTGACCAACAACCTTTGAAAAAAATTGTATAACAAAAATTGTCAATTGATGTTGTAGTCTGAATTGAAGCAAATTAGTTCTTCTAAAATGACGGTACATCCACACAGGAGACATTTTTAAATCCTACACATGTCTGACGCAACATGCATCTATTGTAATCCCTCTAGCTATCTTCACAGTTTGCACAACAGCTCACATTTTATTTGTGTACATGCGTATATCTATTTTCTCTTGTTTTACATGCATAACTTCACATATTATGTATTTGGCTCTTATTGCTGTCTAATTGCAGATGACTTACACTCAAAAGTGTCTTTGAAAATAGTAAAAAGTTTCCATTTGTCGGCCTGTCTGCAGTGGTGGGGTCACGGCCATGGTGTCAGTAAGCCAACTGGCAGAACAATCCGTCATAAGGTCAAAGTTCAGCTCTAAGGTGTCTATATATGAACCACACACACAGACACTCTTACATGTGCCCCTGCATGCACTTACTTAAGGTAACAGGGAGGGTCCAAGCAGTCTCTAAGTGAACTGAGTGCAGACTGAGTGGAGTCAGAGTATTTTATTACACACACACAAATATAACCGACAGCCCACAAATCATCCAAATCGTCTTGTTTCCAGCTACTAATAAGGTGTATGGAGAGGGGACGTGACTGTGGGTAAACAAAGAGCTTTGAGTGGAGATTAGACGCAATGTGAACTTGGGTTAGTTTATTTTAGATTGAGAGATGGCTCTTACTGCTATACTTACATAGGAATATAAAGTACCACCATATGGTGGTCAAATATGGTGCAAAGAAACTTCTGAATGTTTTATAGTCGTTGACACCATTACAAGACATTTGTGTCAAGCGACTATTAATCTTCTTTGACAGAACAAACACTGGGTGAGGAATATACTTTGACAATTACATCAGAATTGATTAAGAGCTTGAAGAACTGGAAGAGAAAACAGAAATAGTGCCAAATAATTAACTTGAAGAGAGACTCTGAGCAGTGATGGAGAACGGCTGCTGGGAAAAGTATGGATTTTCTTTTATGACATAAATTGACTTAAGGTATGTTGCAAAGCAATACGATACACACAATAAATTCTCTAGTCACCATCTGGGAAATCTCTTCGTTCTGTAGCAGAAAAGAAATAAGAGAGAGAGGAAGGGGGAAGAAAACCAAAAGAAAAACAAAGGTTTTAACTGACCAGTCAAAGCCCAACTGCATCCTGCCAACAGATAACTTAGGTACTTATCTGCCCATCAAACAGTGTGGGATAATCATCCTATTGTATAGTGTGGAAAACTATATTGTTCTATCTTCTGTGTGGGTATCTGTCCCTTAAATATACATCAAAAAACAAACTACGTGCACACAGGCGTTTCATACAAGCACGCCTAAAAACAAATATCACATGACTCTTCACGTATGCCGTAACAGGAAGTAGTAGGTTACTTAACTACAGAAAATATGACAGTATTATAGTACTTTAAAAATAAAAGGTTGTGCTTGATACTTAAGAAAAAACAAGTTTTATTTTCCAAACGTAGTTACAAGACTGCAGGTCTTCTCTCTCTCTCTCTCTCTCTCTCTCTCTCTCTCTCTCTCTCAAACACGCACATTAAATTTACTTTGAAATTGACATTTACAGATCAAATTTTACTAGATTATGGGTTAACTAATTTGGTCAACTTTTCTCACTAATTTCTCTGTCTGTTGTCACTTGTAGCTCTGCTGGGTGGCTGAACGTCCCCGTCGTACTGGAGAGCATTTATTCTTTTGCTCTTTACAGTTTCTTTGTGAACTTCAAAATAGTTGTGCAGAACAAAATAAGCATTGATAAGTAGAGAAAAGGAAAGTCCTCCGTTTTGTGTCCATCGCTCTCCTCAATGCCGCCATCCATGACTTCAGACGTCTGCTTCGTAGGGCTAAAGGTGACGTGGGACACATTAATCGCACCAATAGCAGCTTGCTTCCTCCACTTTCGGCAGTAGCACGTCAAACTGCACACCAGCTGCTAGTATAGACAACATCCATGTTGTAATGAATCACTGGTGGACCTGCCTGTTTGTTTTCTCCCAGAAAAGGGTCACGTTATATTGGCGTGGCGAATCAGGGAAGAACACGTTGTTACAGCTAAGGCCCATCAAGTAGCAAACGTGGGTTTCCGTGTCATCGTTTTCAAACTTCACCGGTTCTGCCTGTCCATACTACAAGGTCATCCTGGAGTAGTGTGGACGCCCTGTGTAAACGTAGCAAAATATATGTATTTTAAAATGGAAACGTAGTAGTGTGGATCAGCTTCCTCCCTGGGTTAAACAGGTTTTGCCCATAAATATAATTTTTCTCAGCATTTAACCCATCCTTAGAATTAAGGAGCAGTCTGCTGCCCTGTGAGGAGACCAGGGAGCAACTGGGGGTTCAGTGTCTTACTCAAGGTCACTTCAACATAAGAACTTCGGGGAGACTGGGGATCAAACCAACTACCATGTGGTTACGGGACAAGCACTCTCCCCATGAGCTACTGAAGTGACTGAATGGTTTCGATTTATTGAGATCTCCGTGTCCAGAAGGCAGCTTGTCTGAATGTGGCGGTGTGTCCTGGTTTATTACTGCTATGAGGTACATGTGCATATTTTAGTGGTTTGCATTATGCATGCATTATTTTATATGCAAAATAAATGATGTGATATTAAATATGTAATTTTGTATTTGTGTTGTGAGCAGTTAGTTAGCGGACAATGTTAGTTGAGGGGAAATCCTAATAGGAGTTGCTGTATTGCTGTGCAGCTGGTGGGTTTTGAAGTATATTTCCTTTGCTCGTTTTCTGTTTTGTTGGGAGTAGTGTGGGATTAATTATGTTTTCATTTTTTTTCTTTTGCAGCGAGTTAGCGGCTGCCTTGGGGATTTCTTATTTCCTTCGTTTTTTATTTAATTGTTAGTTTTGCCTGTTGGTAACTGATGAAGCTGATGAATCTTGCGGAGATTGGGCGGAGATGGGGAGGTGCAGGGATGTGTAACAACAGCATGAACACACTGAAAGAGACACATTTAAAAGGAGCAGCAAGATGACAGGCTAAGAAATGGTTTGTTTCGTTGTGCTCTTGGATAGAGGAGACCAGCTGATCTCAACAGCTGATATTATGATTGACAAAGACAGCAAGGAAATTATGAGTGAGCATGAGGAGTGAATGGCAGATGTATGAATAAACTACAGCCTAAGCATATAAGAGTATAGTCTTCCTAACTGAACTTACATAAGATCTTCATGTGTCCAATAGTCTGTCATTTATAGCCAATTGTGGGTTGAACAGAGTATGAATACTTTTCTTCATCTCATCCATGAAAAACAACAAATGGATTACATAACTTAGTGTGTGCGGCTTGGAAGTTTTATGACTTTTGCTTATGCAGTGTCATTGAGAAGGTTTTTATTTTTCAGAGGAAAAAAATGTATGACTAGCCTATCAGGGGACGAACCAGGCTTTCATTTACTTATGACACGAACAAAAACAATCTGTGAGAACTGATATGAGGTGTGAGGGCTGGGGAACGAGAGGAGAGAGTGACAGAGATAAGCGTACCACAAGAGGGCTCCTTATCCGTCACAGATAGTCGACACGTGCATACACACACACACACACACACACACACACACACACACGAAAAGTCTCTCTACAATGCTACAAAGCTTTTCTCATCAAACACATGTAATGCCAGCTGAACAAGAGGCCCGACTAATCAACTCTGAGGTAGGTGTCCCTGTGTGTTCGGTCTGATCCAGGCCAGTTAATAGAGTGCCAGGAATCACTGGATTAACATGACAGAGACCTCCTCTGATCCTCAAAGAAAGACCAGATAGGAAAGTAGTAATCCTCAGTCAGCTCACATTAAACCAGTCTGTGTTTCTACAGAGATGGTACGTCTGGGTTATTCACATAGTGGCAACATTGGGTTTAAATGAGGGCACACACTTTTTACCTGTCATATTCAAGAGTTTAGTAGGTACTAAAACATTCTGACATTACTTTTGGGTAAAATATTGCCCTTTTGTCAGATAGTAAGTTATCCATTAAATATGCCAATACAGAACATGTGATACATGAAGCAGCATTAAATACTTAGTGTGATAAGCGATATGCATAGCAATAAATACATTCAACGGAGATGAGTTCCTAGAGAATATTAACTTTTGACGTGTGGCTTCAAGATCACATGCTGTACGCAACATTCACTGTTATGTGAAGTTGGCCGGTTCTAGTTCATCTTCATCGTCTTCGTAACAGAGTCAAATTTTTGTGTGCGACACTGGATCTCTGCATTTTGAAATAATAGGCACAATGGTCAGCCTTGTTAAAAGTGATGACAAGCTGAAAAAGCAATAGAGAGAGAGAGAGTCAGCGAGAGAGCGAAGGCAAGAGACGACAGAAAAGGAGGCAGAGGTCTGTTTTTATTGGAGTGCTTCTGGAAGCAACAAATGTTCCCATAAATTTACTGTGGAAAGTTCTTACACAAAGATTTTTACAGACTTTAGCACAGAAAAGAGGGAGAAGGAAAAAGAGAAGGAGAGCTAAAGAGAAGGAGAAGGGGTGACCTCTAACCTTTCTATGCGTTTGCATTTGTAGAGCCAAACCATTTCTATTCTAATAAGACTTGTGTGTTTCATATGTCATGGGGATTAGCAGTCTTCCAGTGTATGACTCTCCCAGCACTGATTTGTTACCATAACTCATTTGGCGGAACATTTAATCATAAAAAGCTCTCCATGTTTGTTAACTCTGTGGTCTGCTGATGACAGAGGCCATGTTGTAATTGGATGGTGCAGCAGCAGCTGGATGGTCAGTAGAACAACAACAAGATGTTGTTTCCCCCTCAGCAGTACCCGACTGCTCAAATCCACATTTTGCCAAAATTCCCCATGACACATCAATTTTATGGGCTACCACATGTAGTAGTTTTCTTTGCCTCCTCTATTACAAAAAGACACACATAACCTTTCCTCCTGAAAGGTCAGAGGACAAGTGTGTTTCTCGACCATCTAACCCCCGTCTCCTTTCAGCTCGTCCCTCATTCCTCCGATGGCAAGTTCCCCAGGGGACAGGTGTGACCCCCCCCCCCTTCCCCCTCCTCCCCCCTCCTCCACCCCCATTCTCTCAATCCACCCCTCCCTGGCGCCAAGGGACAGGTGTGTGTGATGTTGTGGCCTTGCAATGACCTCCTTACCTGGGGGGTAGTCAGGGGTCTCCTCCTCTTCCTCCTCCTGCCATTCTTTTCTCCCTGCACCTATCGGGCTGCCTTCCACCTGCTCCAACCCCACCTGTTTGTAAGGAGGGAGTTCTGTATCTGGAGGGTTAAGGCGGTAAACAAGGAAGGGAGTAGGGGAGAAGATCGGGGTAAAAGATGAAGGACAAAGATAGAGTGGGGGACATGGGGGATAAATGCAAGGGAGTCACACAGCCCTTAGAGTACTGAGTATGTGAGTGAATAGCAGAGCAAAGAGTCAGAGAGGCTGAGACAGACATGTGATCCGCCACAGCCCACCAGTTTTCTTTGTTCTTCCCCTCCAGCAACTGACAGACAGGACAATAGCACCTGGCACTGCTCCTTCTCTCTCTATCGCTCCTCCCCTCCTTTTCTCTCTGCATTCTCCCCATCTCTCGCTCTCCGGCTCCATTCATCTCCATGTCGCACCCTTGCACACGGCGGATGTTTTAAATAAAGCCAACAAAACCCGCATAATCATGTGTTTTGGTAATTGTGCGCAGGGATGACTCTCACCCCAAGTATCCACTTTTATCTCGGTGCCTTGAGCAAACACAGGGCCTAACTGTGAACCATGGGGGGGATGCAGCATGTGGAGCATGGTGACTGCAGAGTGGAGAGGGTAGCAAAACATGTATTTGCAAAGCTAACAAATACTTAAATCCTCAACAACTAGCCAGGTGCACCATGTGTACAAATTCACACTGTTTGCTGATTCTATATTGCTGATTGGTGCCTTCACTCTGAAAGGGTTTGAGAAAAGCATCTGCAGTGTCATTTGTTGCATTCATTAGCTCCTGAGTAATGTGGTTGAGTGTAGATCTGAGTTTTGTTATACTCTTGTGTGGGGCTGCAAATAACAGTATTTAAAAAAATCTGTTGACTATTTCTGTTAGTCTGTGAGATGTCAAAAGAGGTGAAAAGCACATCACAAAATGTCAAAGGTGTATTTTTAATAATCATACGACAAAGAAAAACAGCAATCCTCACAATTGAAAAAATCTGTAAATTGTTGGCATTTGGGCTTGACTAATTCATTAAATGATGAATCAGATTAATTTACTTTTGATTGCGTCATCAATTAATCAACTAATTGTTGGAGCTCTTCAGCTATCCCTCTCTTCAGAGGAAATCCTCTTGGTGCACTTTTGACTTTCCGGTTTCTAAAAGGTTTGAATGATCTGGCTGAAGTGTCTGACATGGGAGGACAATGTATTGTACAAACTAGTTTATTTAAAATATTCCCACTTTTTCTTTTTATCTCACTGTACTTTTCTCGTTTCTTTCCCCCTCAGCGTTTTTCTCATTCTCTTTGTGAACTCTTCACCCCGCCGTTGCACTTCTGACTGTCTCTGCTTCCCCACACGGAGCACACAAAGACTCATTCACACACGTATACACCTGCCCTGTATTCAAACACACATCCGCACATATTAGTGTGTAAGAAGCCTGCTGTTCTTTTGCCTTAATTGAAATCAGACTGACCTAAAAATATTTGGTGGAATTGGTGTTATCTTAATGCTACATGTGTTATAAAACTAAATATACTGTGTGGCCGCCTGGAAAGACTTGCTTTAAATACTGCGCAGGGAATATTGTGTAGGGAGTGGAAAGCAAGGTATGGAAGGGCCCCTTTCCACACTAACACTCCTGAGACCTATCCATTGTCCAGCCAACATCCTATTTGTGTGCGTCTGTGTGTCAGTTTGTCTGTGTGTAACAGGATGTTCCTGACATCTCTGAAAAGCAACTTTACCTCCCTCCACACCCTGCACACCCATTCCTGTGCATTGTTTCCTACAGAGAAGCAAGACGGATTGAGAAGGAGTTCATGTGCGTGTGTCTGCGTAAGCGAAAGACAGAAACAAAGCAAAATAGGTGCACATATAAAGGAGACAGAAGGAGTGTGCATGGTAGATGTTATTGTGCAGAGTTTTTCTTAGACATGGAGTCAGATGGGCAGACAGAAGGGGGGAGTCGGCCAGAGATGACAAAGGGTCTGAAAGGAGGAGCGGAGAGATGGAGGGATAATGGATGATAATGTGAGAAACAGGAGAGGAGCCAGTGAAAGAGATTATCTGATCTGACTGCTCTCCATACAGCAAAGACACAGTGGACACACACACAGGCCAAACAAGGGAAAACACACACAGGCTTTCTGGCCTTTTCTCTCCTATTGTCCAGCAACACCTTGCTTTACTTTACGTTGTCGCTAAATTACAGCCAAGAACATGGAGTAGGTGATAAGTCAATTCCTTCGCAGCATGTTGTCAAGAAATCTAGTATATACACATTATCCTGGGTTTTGTAACATTAACTACATTCCTCAAACTTGGGGCTGTCTATGTTTTGGAGCCTGTCTTGGGATATTCAGTCCATCCACAATTTAGTACACCACCACGCAACAGACAAAAAAAACAGGATATAGTATCAACAACACAATGAGAGAATATTTACAAGATTCTAAAGAAATCCAATTTTGTTCCACAAAATGCCCAAAGAAATTTCAACCCACTATTATTTAGCATATAATCTGTAAATGGTCATTGTGTCACACTCCAACAATGCTGCTGATCCCACTGCTCAGCAACTTGGTACCATGTTTCTGAAAAGAATAGTTTGATATTTTGGAAAATATGGTGATTTGTTGTCTTTCCAAAAGTTGGATGACAAGATTGTTACCACTCTCAAGTCTGCTCCAGGAAATATGAAACTACAGCATAGCTTAACTGAAAGACTGGGAAGGTACCCATCTACCAGCACCTCTAAAGCTTATTAATGAACATGTCTATCTTGTTCGTTTACATAAAGTACAAAAACTAAGGTGTAAATTCTAAATCAACATTTGAATGCAGCGCAGCTCTTTTTTGTCTATGCATTCTGTTTTAATAACCCGGTATTTCTGCACAGTTGCAGATAAAGGCTCCACTTATATTATTAGTAACATAGTACTTGTAGAATCAGATTCCAGTGGTGGCTAAGTATGATTGTTTCCAACTGGTGTGAGCCAAACCTTTCCAATTACTCCAGGGAGCTGTAAAGTCCAAAAGTAAAAATGTAGAAGCTAACACAATTATGTATTTCCAAATACCAATAGTTTGCTTTGGATCAATTTCCTCATCTAACTTTTTCCAATAAAACAAATAACCCATATTTACTAAAATGTCAAACTCCTCTTTCTCTTGATCCATGTCCACCAGCATCCTGACCTGACAACCCACCTGATCAGGGTCACAAAGAGATTGCACTGCAGAAAATGAAATAAGCCTCAATGACCCACAACGTGTGGACAGTGCTGTAACTAACGCCCATGTCTTGTGTGAATGGGCCTTACTGTGGGGACATCATGGATCATAATATTTGATGTATAAAGTGTCCTGTTTTGAGAAAATCCAGCTATTCTCTCAATAAATGGAGCCTACTTCACAGTATAAAACACAGAATGAAGGACAATAGTCACACACTGTGCAACCAACAACCTTTTACTGTGCTTTAGTCTGTCTGCTGCCCAGTCTGCTTCTGTGGGAATCTGGCTGCTTACCCAACCGTTGCTGTACCCAACCGGCTGGACTGTGTTCTGACTGTATGCTTACTTTAGTTCAGTGTACTGGGCCAATCAGGACTTGATGAAGAGCATCTCATTGGTGAGTTAACATCTCACACATAACACCATCTATCCAATGAAAGAGTCACAAATACTGTTAAGAATAACCAAGAAACACGATTTCTGATTTTCTTGTTTGTTCAAATTCTGTGGGAGTTGACCTGACAACCTTTTGGGAAACATGCCTCAAAGGGTTAGAGGTCGGCTAAAATAGGGACATACCGTTGTAATTTGACCATGAGAACTTTTTCATTCGACTGTTTGGGTTGCTGTGCTACATTTTTTTTTGTGCAAATATGAATGTCGACACATGTGTGTTGAAGTATGTGCATCTGTGCACGTGTGTGGGCTCTGTGTGTGTGTGTGTGTGTGTGTGTGTGTGTGTGTGTGTGTGTGTGTCTGTGCTTAATCCATAGACAAGGAGGGATGTGTATGATAATTATTGGGCTTTAGCCTTGATGACAGAAGTGCTTTTCCATTAAACTACCCTGCCTCTTTGTCTCTCTTTCTTTTCCTTCACTACCACCTGTCTTTTTCTCTTCCATCTCCCCTCATCTTCCTCTGCTGTCCCAGTCATCAATCTCACTTCTCCATCTTGCTCAATTTTTTCCGACCTTGGTCCCTTCACACTAACTCCCCTCACACTGTAATCATCTAATTTCCCTCGCTTCCCTACTCCCCCCCCCTCCCTCCCCCCTCCCTCTCTCTCTCTCGGTACATTTTCAGGCCTAGTACATGTATGTGCTGACAGCCCCAATGAGGTGATCCACTGGCAGACATCTGAAAAATGTACCTGTACAATTACCCCTATGTAGACACAGACACACAGAGCAATGGAGAAAGAAAAAAAAAAAGAGAGACAAAAAATCAAATTCCATTATGCAGAAACATATATTTAGAGTTTCAACACTTAACACTTAGATGCTTTGGAAGTCAGACCCTTCCCAGACAGTGTGACATACACCTTACCCTCTGAAAGCAATACACACGCATACTTCCACAAGTAAGGGTTACGCATGCACTTCTAGTGGGATGATGGACGTGGTGTGTTTTGGCACGATGCAACAACACAGATGCCCCCACCCCCGAATCTGAATGATTTGATTTGTCTGTTTTAGTTATATGTACGTGATTGGTATGTTGCACACCTGGCAAGTGCCTGCAACACATTGAGCAATGTTCAAAGAAAATTTTATAAAAAAACTACACATTGCCTATTGCTTGTACGTGAGTGGATACATTGCGTGTTGTTATATTATCTGTCTATGCGTGCAACTGTGAGTGTTTGTGTGCCATGACGTAATGTAAATGGTTTATGGAGTCAACTGACACATAACAAAGGAAAAAATTGCATCTCAGTGGAAGTATGTGTGTGTGTGTTTGTACATGTTATGTCTGTGTGTAGGAGTGCATGGGAGTGCAACAGAGACTGAGGATATCATATACAGCCTTTCAGGAAGAGCCATTGTCTGTCAGGAATGTTTATATTGTCAACCGTGCCAAAATAACAGAATAGGGGACATCCCAACGGAAGTGTGTGTGTGTGTATTGGCCGCTTATTGTGACGATAAAGTCACATGCTCGTATACCTAGGAACACTTGTGGCATTGGATGTTAGATATGCTGGTATTTGACGGGATGGAACAGCTTGTAAACACACACATTTATTAAGCAATTGTGTAGATATTACATTGTTTGGATTGTATTATTTTATTAGTTGTTGCAGGGGATGTTATTATCAACATAGTTTACCTTTAAGACCTCAAATTCTGAAGTTGTCAGCCAATACTTCTCAATCTATCGTTTATTTTACCCCTGACATGTTACAACTTCAAGAGGTCCCGAAATTATTTGCTGCAGAGCTTTTAGATGAAAACTCTTTCAGCCACAGTGAAAGTGAGCCCTATGAAACCACAGAAAACATCGTTAGAGCTTTGAGGTATGCAAAAGCCCTCCAGCCATGACAATAGGACCAGAGGAGCAGCGAGCCGTTTTAATTGCCTGAAGCACTCCTTCCATGCTCTAAACCTTTAGACGGCCATATCCACCATTTCAATCAGAACTCTCTCACTCTCCTTTCACTCTTCCTCACGTCCACTCTGTGCCTCTCCCTTTCTTCAACTCCCCCTCTTCTTTCTGTCCTTCTGCCTCTCTCTTAACTAGCTCTCTAATTCTTTGCCTTTTAGGCCTTTATTCCATTCAGCCTCTCCTGTGAAACCACCAAACTAATTCATCTCCAGACAAATTGCCAATCAGCTGCGGACAAAGAGAAGAGGAGAAAAGAGACTGGTCCTCAATAGAGCCGATCGCTGTTTTACTAAACGTTCCTTCAGAGGAGGAGGGGAGGGGGACGGGAGGGGGAGCGAAAGGGGAGAGTGCATTTAAATGTGTGTGTTTGTCTGTGTGACCGTGGGGTGTGTATAATGTTGGTCTGTGGGGGTATTTGTGAGTGCCAGTGGGGGTGTATGTGTGTGTATTCATTAAGATGGTGTGTGTCCTCATCACCCCTCCTGCCAGGGTTCACCACATTCTGTATGCGGAGGTTAACGACCTTGCCGTCCAATCACATTCTCCTGTCAGGGCCCCGTCGCCAACAGCAACAGGTGGTCTGGCCAATTGGTATCCTGCAGAGCGGAAAAGCAAAGGGAGAAAGAGATGAGAGGATGAAGGGTGGAGGGAAAGGGAATGGAACAGGCTGCATCATGAGAGCGTAGTTTCCCCAAAATAATTTACTCTTAAATCACTTTCATGTACTGGCTCGTCGTCCAGATTCTTAAACTCTGACTGTAGAGCCGGATGACGTTCTTTGTTTGGCTCATGAAGTACGTCCAGTAGTCGGCACCGAGCGGACCCACCTGCAGCCAACACATAGCTCCTATTGGGCTTTTAATTCACACCTTATCCGAAAGTGACGCAGTTTATTTCGGTTTCAGTGCCGCAGCTATCCATTGTCAAGCTAGCTTGTGAGTCGTCACCATGTGCACTGATCTGATTTGAAATGCACCCAAAGCAAGAACAAATGCTGCGAACCTGAGACAATTCTCAACCCAGATTTCTCTAATTCCACATCCTCAGATCCAGCAGGCGTATACGAGCTAAAACTGGCTCACATTTCATCCTCCGCTGCCAGAATACAGTCAAGTGCCCCAACGCTCCTCAGCCGTAATCAGCCCGACTCAGATGGTAACCTGCGGAGCAACTTTAGCCCAATTATAATCATGTTGAGCTGTCATATGACTCAGTGACTCCTGTAACATGGACAGGACAAATTAACTGCTATACACTAAAAACAGGCATTAGTTTCTTAATATTTCACAGCATTCCTAAATGACTGTAATTAAGTTGTGAAAATAAATAAAAGATATGTGTGACATAACATAGATCTCTGCATGTTTGAATGAATGAAAGTCACTTGAATAATAATAAGACGGTAAAGAGAGGACAGAGTAAACTGAAGTGCACTTAAGTAAAGACATTATTTACTATTATGTTTTATTGATGGCTGCTTCTGAAACCTTTTTCGTAATCCGCTTGGCACACCTACATGTCTGCTGAAGAAAACCCGATGCTTTGCCTCTGTGTATACACAGCTTATTCAGGCGGCGAACAAGGTTTACACAAGAGTGTGTTTGCTTGACCAAGACTTTTAGACAGAGAAAGGTATTTAAACAGTGAACGCATTTGATTGGGAGCCAAGAAAAGATCCTTATAGGAGCTGTACTACTGTAAAACATATTTGACCAAACCCAAAAGTCCAATCCACCGCTGACCAGATAAAAACCTGCAGTGTCACATATCACTTGTGTCAGTTTTGCTTCCAACATGTGTAACAGGTGAGGTCAGATTGCTGAGCAGCTGCATGTCAAAGGGAGTTTTACAGAAAACCAGATTATTGTCGAAACGATTTCAGGCCTTAACTTGAATTTCCCAAGAACCTGATTCCATGTGCGTATACAAACACAGCCAATGTCACAAAGACGCACAGGAAGAACATGTGAGAAAGGATGGCCCAAAGGTGGGGGACGGGAAAGGAAAGGGTGGAGCGGCGACAAGTTTAATAGCTCTAGTCTGTCAGTTAATGATCGCCGTGTTCTCTCGCTCCCCTACTCTCTTTCTCGTCCTCCCTCCCTCAAACTCTCGTTCTCTTTAGCCACTAATTAAGCAGCTAACAGACTCATAAAAAAGAAGAAGGGAAGACAAAAGAGGAAGGAGAAAGGCAGCATTAGTCTGGGCTGAGTGCCCCTGTCTCGTTACATGGCGAGTGAGTGAGACTCTGTTTGATCATTAACTCAGTTAGGCCGCCGTGGCTATAAAACCTGTCGTCCCTCGTCCCTTTTTCGTCTACTCATTCACAATTATTGAGCTCTGACACGTCTACTAGCCCTCGCCTTCTGTTTGTTTTGCCTGTGAACTTGTCTATCTTGTCTCTCTTCTTAAACAGTGGCCGTGAGGAATACAATTCATATCAGCTTCTGGTATCTGTTCACACACATAAAACACAAAGGCGCACACACACCATCCACCCCCTACCTCTATACAGACACAAGACGGCTGTGGGAGAAAGCAGGGTAAGGTATCACTGCCAAGAGTAATGCATTGTATTGAATACAACAGACTGTCCAGAGGGGAGGAGATGTGGTCATTTACATGGCTGTGCATTACACACAAACTTGCACACTTTTGTTTTGTTCACACGATGGCACATACCAGTCTGTAAAGAGGGATAACAGGGTAAGTAAAAACTATATTCGGCAGAACATATTTACAATAGCTTGTGGTAAAGGTAAGGGAAGACAGGGGTGTAAAATGGGGTAAATGAAAGGAAAGGGATAAAACAATGGCAAAAGACGAGAAAAATTCAGAAATTGAGATTCAAACAGCTTTTCCAGATAGTGAATATCAGCCCATACAGAGGGAAGTGAAAGAGGAAAGGGGGCACAAAAAGAAAGACGGAGAGAGAGGCAGACAGAGACTGAGATATAGAGGAAGGAAAGGGGGATTTGGGCCCGTTTCCCGAATGTGATTAAATGTAGGAAACCAGGCAGACTGGATGTAGAACCCAGAGCTCCTGCTCTCACCATTAACCCCATACCATCTCTGTGCATGTGTGGAGGGTTTGTCCTCTCAGAGGAGCAATATACTGCTGTCTTTCCCCAAACCCCCTCCCTTTGTCTGCTATATATATATATATATACATCACATTGTTCCCATCCCAACTATCCTTCTTTTCCCATAATGCATCTAATAGCATCCTTTTGTTTGACACCCCTTGCCGTGTCCACATCTCTAGTTATAAGTGTAGCCGCCAAACCCAAGCTAAAATAACCACGATGACATGGCTAGGATTAGTGTGTCAGACTTGTGAAATCTCCTCCAGTGCCACAGAGGACATATAACTGTCTCCACAGACTGAATAGTATCAACCATGACAGGTTATTTGATCTTTTTGTGTAACATTGGTGGATTTTAAAATAACAGGTTGTTTCCGTGTCAGAGAAGGTCACCATATACCATGATGACATGTATTTGTTTCCCAATTTAGGTTGCTGTTATTTTGTATCCTGTCCCCTTTAGAGCACTCAAAGTATAAGAGAAGATAACTTGACTTTTGGCACAGTTAGCTAGTGAAGCATGTAATGTTGATGTAGATAACTTGTTTTCAGCCGTTTACTGTCACACAAGAATAACTCTGTAGTGACAGAAGAGACTTAAATCAAAGTTAACACCAAACATGTACTTGCCTTGAGGCCCAAATATGGGACACAAGATATTCAACATATATCTTCTGATACCAGTGAATCTAGTTTTAGGGTAGATTATCTCTTCATGCTGGTACATGTGAGGCTAGAAATTAAACAAGATTAAACAGAATGGGTGGAACAAACCACAGGATCATTACACCTGTTGAAAGTTTCTCTTCACCAGAAGAAATCCAGATTGTATCCGTCCATATTCACACTCTCCTTTGGGCTCACTCATTCCATAATACAATCTTTATGATCTTGCATCCCACTCTCACAGTCTGTCTCTGTCTGTTGCAGGTTCAACCTGTTACCGTATTACGCTTCACTGAACAACAACAGTGACGTTACGATCAGCACCTTTTGCGCAATGCAGTAAGTTTCAGGTCATTTTCTAATCTCTGCTCTTGCTCTGGTAAATGGTAAAGTTGATCTTTACCGTTTTTTATTGTTGCTTCTTTTGTGTCTCCATTTACATGTAAAAGAAAAATGTCTAAACAAACATCTCTCACGCTGAGCAGGTCAGAACCAGGATCAACAGGATGTTTGAGCTGGTGCCAGGTTTAACGGTATGAGAGCACATATGTGGTATGTGTCTCGACAAATCTGCCAAAATATCTACATTTTATGGGAAAACCCTAAAACGTTACAATACCACCAATGTTTAAACAAATGTCACTCAGATTCCAGTCTTTATATACAGTTAATAAAAGTCATACAGTAAACCCTGACACTGACATCACTCTCTCATTCTCTCTCTCTCTTTTACACGGACACGCACACACACACACACACACACACACACTCTATAAAAAAAAGACACAGAAAGTCAAGCACTACACTCTTTGTCCGTAAAAGTACAAATCATGTGATATTTAGTGGCAGGTTTGGAAACAGTGTGACAACAGTGAATGAGACGGAGACTAGAGGGGTTTTCCTGAGACTTTGTCCAATCGCGATGCCGGAAGCCAAACCCTTCCGCTTGAACACACACATACGCACACATTCACGATGCACACACCCAGAAGGGAAACAAGCAGAGCTGAAGCAGTGCGATTCTCCTAATCTTTCTTGCACCATGTCTTCCGTGCCTTGCTCTGCATGACCCCATGCCATACACACATTCTCACTAACACCCACACACATGCACACACAAACATCTACATAATATGCAGCGCATTCCTTCACATTCAGTCACACATTTCTGCAGCCTATAGCGTCATTGATTTTTCTGCTTAAACGAAACACAGAACACAAGTAACACAAAGCTAAAATGCTGATTATTCAGCTGTTTTTGTATTTTTTTTTGTATTTGTGAATTGAGCAGGCATGTGCTCATGAAGACATGACATGTGTTTTGGTGTTCAAGCATGAATGTGTGTATGCATGCACGAAAGAGTGTGTGTTTGAGTGTACTCGTGCGTTTTGGGGGAAATGGGCTAATTTGTCTGTGTATCCTGACCATGTTCATACGTGCTGCTGCCGCTGCTTTAATGAGGAACACATTTGGGCTGATATTACTTCCACATGGCGTGGAAACAGAAGGGGGGCTTTTAGAATACAAACGGTGCTTATTCAGCAAGCATATGGACGCACAATAACTCTGTTTTTTTATTGTACTCCATCTTTATAATTGTTGAGACAGTTAGGGTTAATTTGGAGGCTGCATCAGGTATATAATGAAAAGAAAACATTAATACATAATCCAGCCTGTACAGGCCTCAGTACAAACTGATTTATAACATCATAAACATGTTTCAAGGCTGGATACGCAGTTGGTAACACTGAAAATATTGAGAATGATCCCCTTAAGTCAACATATAAAGCAAGTTCACTGCAATGTTCATACCGCCTTACTCGTCATACCAGACGACAAACTTGCCGCTTAATTGCCTAAATTATTGCAGTGTAATGAAGTCTATTATATTCTAAATGTTCCCGAAATGCGATTCCCATACATGTGTTTCTTTTGGCTTCCATGTAGATTCTGTCTTCTTCAGCTATGGCTCAAATCCTAAGTGTACTGCCTTGAAGGTCAGAACAGGAACAAAAATAACCCATTTATTGCACATCAAGTCGAGAAGACAACTTAGGAATGCTGATTTTCTGCAAAACAGCAACTTTTTATATATCAAGGCAAGAATGTGGCTATGGAAAATAATCTACGGTTAAACACTGTTTGGATCAGGCAACTAAAACACGTGGTTAAGATCAGGCTTAGATCGTGATCTCCCAGTCGCCCTAATGATTATTCACCCCGCCCTCCAAAACCTTACTTTCTGCCTTGCAACATAAAGACTTACATTTAAATTGTATTGTCACATTCATACAGCATCATTAGCGTGGTGGTATTGGATGTAATTCGTGAGGGGCGGAATTGTTAAATATAAACTTAATTATCTGTGATAACCAGCAGCAGCTTGGAAACTTGGAACAAAAACAAATGCAAACAAGTTAAGGCAACGTGTTTTCCATGCAGCACAGTTTTCTTAAGGTCAAACATTTGAATCATTTAAAAATTGGTTAACTCAAGAATAGAAAAAAACAAGACACAAAATCTGATTATTGTCTGTCCATTACAAATTGAAACTAAATTGAACATTTCAGTTTTTGGAGGTCACTTGGTGTGCGATGTCATTTGACCAAAGATAAAGAGCTCTCAGCTTGACACATACGTAATGGATAGACCTGATCTGCTGACAAATCAGTCATTGTCAATGAGGAATGACTGAGTAAGGCATGGAGGAAGAGAAGGAGGGAGAGGCTGTGAGGGAAATAAATGAGGGGGACTTAAAAAAGGAGTAGGGAGAAGTGAAAGACAGGAAGAGAAGAGAGAGAGAGAGAGAGAGAGAGAGAGAGAGAGGGGAAGTCAGAAGCACGGAAGAAAAACAGAGAAGCTCAGAGGGATAAAGAGACTAGGTCTTTTTTGTTATCTGAGGGAATGCAGAGAATTGAATGCCTGGACATGTGAAATAGTGCAGACCTACAACCTGAGCCAGATCCTTTCCCCTGGAGGAGATATGGGAACAGGGGGCGGTGAAAAAACAAGTAGGGAGGAAAAAGAGAGCTTCGGGTACAATGTGGAAGAGGAGATATGTGAATTAACTCTTAGAGAGAAGATGAAGGATACAATAAGAGATTAATCAAACGGGGAACTGGAGACTAGGAGGATGAGGGGTGGAAGACAAGAAGGTTTGTAGGATATCATGCAGTGAGGGTACAACAAGATGAGGATGAGGGTGGAAGGGAATGAAGGAGAAGAGGAGAAGGAGGAGGAGGGGGTCATTAAAGAGCTCTAATGACCCGCTGATTGACGAGGGGCCCAAACTCTGACCCCAAATTACTACAGAGCCTGAGAACCAGTCCTCTGTTCTGCAAGTGTGTGTGTGCATGTGTGTAGGTTGGCATCTGTGTAGAGGTGAAATAGAAATGAGTGCACTCAAACTTCCTACACACACCATGAAATATTCAGACACACGTACACACACACACACACACACACACACAAACACACACATTTCAAATGCTTTACTAGTAGTGGAGAAACACAGCCTGTGCCACTGAGATGGAATTAAAGTTTACCAGCTGCCAAGCTTTTTTCGTGAGCCTGTAAATCAAAACAGTCAGTTTGTGAGCATGTCCAAGGGAACCAAATAACAGTATCGGCTGCAGAAGGCATCTGTTTTCAGTGAAATAATGACTGTACACTAGTAACTAGCCAGTGACCCAATGAATTATTTAGTCATTAGAGCCATATTTTGCTCTAGAGTTGGTGGAGCCCAAAAGCCTAAACTAAAAGCTTTCGCCAAGCGGACACAAAAACGATTAAACATTACTTTTAATGTTGCTCTAAACCTACTGGATGTGTAAACTGCATGCTACCAAGTTTAACATATTCATTTGAAAAGCTTGTACACCTTGTTTCTGCTTACCCCCGGAACTGTTAATGTGGGTTTAAGGCTCGTCCAAAGGCCTAAACCATGCTTATTTACACCGATAGTGTTCCAAGCATTTCCAACCTACATTAACATGGGCATACACATCAGACTAGAGGTTTGTTAAATCAGGGGCAGGGAGTGAGTTGTATCTACCAGTGTGGCCTTGTGTCAAACATAGCTTTATATAATGAATACCTGTTTGTACCTCAGACACATCAGAATGATATTCATCGTCTCCATGCTCTTTGTCTTTGCATAGCTTCCCACATCTACAGGATACATCCCATAGCTGTTGCCAGGCCCACTCTCAGGCCGGACTGCTTGGGATTGTACCAGCTTGCAAGCGGCTGGAAGCAAACGTCACCAAGCAGGCAGAGGCAACATCCTGGTGGATCCGGATGAAGCAGAATGAGTAGAGGCAGAGCCTGGTAGTGGGCTAACAACAACAGCATAGAGTTGAGTGATGGATAGCAGGATGCTGATTCTACCGGGGAGCCCCCCAGAGATGTCATGGGGCTTAAATCGACAAAACATCTCAGAAGGCAGGTGTCCATTTGAAAACCAGCAGAAGCCACTCAACTCAGAACTGGGAACAGCTATGTGATGTATCCTGTGTCTGCAGATGTGGGAAGCTATGCAAAGACATGAACATACAGACAAAGATGAAGTGCTTGCAACAGAGGAATATGTTGAGATGGAGGATTGAGATGGAATCTCTAGGCATTTGATGAAGAGGGGGGCAGGAACGGTATTGCAGATGTATCAAATGAGACATGGCGCCGGAGGGAGAGTGAAGATGCTCAGCATACAAGACACCCTTGGTAGAACACCTGCAGAGGAGATGAGAGCCAGTGTTGTGTACAAGAAGCCATCCAAGTATCTCTTGACTCCTGGGCGACTAAAGATCTGGGGAGTTAAGAACAGTAAAAGATTAAGTAGAGGAGCACCTTCAACAAGTCCACAGGAACCCAGAAGAGAGGATAGCCTTGAGGAGATGGAGAAACTCTTCAAATCAGATGAACCAACTCTCTCTACTATAGTAGAGGAACCAAGCTGGCAGGAAGGCAATAACTGCCTCCAGAAAGCCAGAGGAAAATCAGCCCCAGGGCCAAATGGCTTTCTGTAGAAGTTTAAATATTGTGAAAGGCTCAGGAGACAACTAGTAAAGTCCCAGTTGGTGGCATGGAAAATAAAATTCCTTGCTGGTGGATTGATGAAAAAAACAAAACAATTTTTTCAGAATTTTGGAAGACAAAACCTTCTTTAGGATTCACAGCCAGGCTGACCACTTTCAAGTTGACAATGAGTACAGGGACACTTCAGTTCAGACAGGTGCAGCACTGGCAAGCGGCATCAGGCATTCATAGACAACAGGTTGTCGCGATGATGGCGCGTATATTCGATAACCCTTAATATATTTTGCATAAAACGTTGATGAACAGAAATTGCACTTTCATGTTCTCTCTTTTTCTTAAACACACACTCTATCTCTCCCTCTTCTCTCTTTCTTTCTCGCTCTCTCACACACACACACACACACACACACACACAAACACACAGGCAGACAGTAATATACGGAAGCAGCCAAACATTTATAGCCAAATGAAGACCAGATGAAGCAGCCATGAGATACTACAGGAACACATGTTCACTCACACACACACACACACACACACACACACACAATCCTTAAGCCCATGCCCGTGCTTCATCTCGAGCTGTAACAGCTCCATTGCTCTACAATCCCTGTTTTTCTCTCATGCACACAAACAAGCCACACAGCAGGATAAGCAGCGCTGCTCCTTCATTACTGGGCTGTAAAATCCAGAAATCTGTTTGGACTTGGGTAACATGCAATAAAACTATTTTTTCCATCACCCCTCTTTTGTTTTTTCTCTTTATGAATAAACAAACAATGTTGCTCTTGTTGACAGATACAAATCACTCTCAGTCCTAATAACCCACTCCACACACATTTACAGAATGATAGGAGCTTTGCTTTGTTTTAACTTGTATTTGTAAAATGATAGTGATGTATCAGGGTTTTGTTTGAATATTAAAAACCAGGTGAACATCTGTTCAATCATTTAGTAAAGGTAACAAAGATGCATATGACCATCTAAAACGGCAACAGAAACCCTCAAAATAAAACAGAAATCATGTTTTTAAAGATCCAATTGTCAAACAGATTCTGTTTGACAATCCGTCAAACAGATCCGTTACTATCCGTTACCAGAAGTAAAATCACCCTGTTCACTGTAAACTGTTGAAAGGAATGTCCTCATGCAGCACAAAACATAGAAAGTCTGAATGCATGGGGAAATAAAATCCAGTTGAAAATGAATTCAACAAATCTGTTCTATTACAAAAAAAATATTTTTCTGTCAAAATCCCAAAACAATAAACGTCAAAGACAAAATAAGATGAATCAAACAGCACGGTGAAAAAAGACAGACTGTGAGTGTGTGTAATTGATAGGAGACTTTGGCCCAAAGCATAGTATGACCTCATTGCTTGCCTGATTTCTCAGTGTTCACAGTTTTACACGAGCTTAGGATCAGGTTCACATAGAAGGTTAGCAGGGAAACACACACACACACACGCACACACAATCTTCACCATTCCACCACATCTTTCAGCTGCTTAAGAAAGCTATTTTCCGAAGCTGAGACAAACCACAGACTAATTTGGGAGTGCAATTCTGCGGCTGTTGACACATAAACACACGCACTTCCACAGCCAAAAAACATACATGCACACACACACTGCAGACACACACAGGCCTAAGTGCACCCAGATAGCGTCTTAAAACAACTATTACTTGTGGTGTGTGGTGTAGGATAAGCACTGAGAAGAGATGACTGTTACCTAGAACAAACACCAGGCAGTGAGACAACACACAGGAGGGAAAGAAGCAGAGTCTGACACGAGAGGGGGAGGAAGAACGGGAGGAAGAGGAGGAATAAAAACAAGGAGTTCATTCGGTGTAAGCTCCTTCACTTTACAACCCGTTCCTTTGTAACACAGGAATAGCTCAGACTCTGACTCAATTTATCGCAACTTATGTTTGGGTTAAAATACGATGATGGAAAGCTATGCAGAGAAAGAACAATCTAATATGAATGTTTTGCCTTTTCAACATCTGATGTAATGCAATTGTATACCATGGCAAAACATATAGATATAGATAATTATTTTGTCTTTAAACGACGCATAATGCCGCCTAGTGAGCTGTATGAAATTCACCATCCTGTGGATTGAGAAAACAACTTTTTTTTTATTTACATGTTACAAAAGAAGGATAAAAGAGAGATGAGAGAAAGGCAATGAGGAAGAAAGAAAAAAGAAAGAAAGCAGCCAGTCAGTGCTTGGCCACTAGAAAGTACATTTTAAGATAGCAGATGCGAGTAGAAGACATTGAGAACTCACATCAAACAAGAATTACAACAACCTCAGATATACTACAGAGAAGCAACCAGAAAATATGAAGTCTTGAATACATTAGAGTGAAAAACTGGAGATGCAGGCCCCGAGCCAAAGACCTGCGGGGTTTGATCGGTCCTGTAATGTTCCCTTTGGCTCCTAAGGTGAGAACAAGAAACCCGCATGAACATGACACAACTACACACGTACACACACAGCGTGTACGAGCAGATGGTGGGATGGCGGTAGGGCTGGCAGTCATGCTTACTTTCCGTGTGTTGTGATTATTTTCCACTTTAAACAATGTTGGATGTAATCGCTCTCCTGGTAGAGAGCTGGCAGAGTTTGGTAGCGGAGTGTGTGCGTGCATGTGTAGCTGTTGCGTTTCTATGCATTGTGTGTGCATGTTTGTATACAGTGTGTAATAAAAAATGCAGTTGCAGACATGCTTTTTGTGAAAAATGATGTGGAAGATGAGGGTAAAAACCAAAAGGTAGGACATGTGTTCATCAGTTGAATAGTCTGGATGAGTGACAAAAAGACAAAGACAAAGAGAGACAGACGAAGGTCTCAGAGGGTCATTATGGAACAAATAACCCATTCCATCTAGCGAAGGAGGGAGAGCCAGCTGGACAGCTTCCCAGCCTGTAGATTTATGGCAGCGTACTGAGGTGAGACTGAGAAGGGAAAGTCAGAACAACTCGGGGGGAGCAAACAAAACATGCAGCATAACTACCGCATTGTTAAAACATGATTCCCTCCATCACGGGTGGATATGCAACAAGTGAGATTCAGACCATCAATCATAGAGAGAAGGTACCATGAATTTATGCCGAAGAACCGAGGGGTTGCTTCTTCTAATGGACTTTTTTACAAACATGAATAACCTAATTAAGATTTTCAGCGCTACACATACCTAACTCACTGTTGCCCTGCCTCTCTCTGTGATAGTGTGCTTGGATAGACAGTCAATCATACACTGCAGTGGTTTTGACATAATGTCTTGGTTTCTGCAATAATAAACACATTTTAATGTGAAACACAAAACTATAATAAATAAAGAATTATAATAATAAACATAAACATTATGTGTGGACAGAAACATTTGAAATGTGTGTGAGTTAGTGTTGACACGCCACTAAAAATGAAAAGCGAAAAAGACAGAAACAAGAGACAGAAAGCCCAAACTAGAGTGAGCGTGAGAGAGAGAGAGAGAGAGAGAGAGAGAGAGAGAGAGAGAGAGAGAGAGAGAGAGAGAGCACGAGAGAGAGAGAAAGAGAGAGAGAGTTGTTTCCATTTCTGGCTGAGGCACAGCTGGTAGTACAGCACATTTTCTCTCTGTGGGTAAAGAGAAGGTAGGAGGCCTCCTGCCCTCTCCACTAATCACACTTAATGATTCAAATGGGCCTAAGACATACCTTTGAAATCAAATCCACTTATGACCACACAAAAGTGAGCACATGCGCACGCACACACACACACACCAACAGCAGCCATACAAAGACGCCCAAATCGAGGCGCACTTTTATCCAAACTCATCCGAGCATGCTTGTCTGCGAGCACAGCGAGGGATTGTTACAGAGAGGAAGATGTATCTGAAGAAGTGTGTTTGCCTGGATGTTTCCAATCCATCAGCAGGCCTCTAACAAGCTACGCAATGCCACAGCTAATTGCTTCTAATTACCTCATAGTCAGGCGAGCACACACACACTCACGCACACAAGTGGCATATGTAAAGGAAAAAGAACTTGAGCCAACTGGTGACTATAAAACACTGGTCCGTCAAACTGTGTGTGTGTGTGTGTGTGTGTGTGTGTGTGTGTGTGTGTGTGTGTGTGTGTGTGTGTGTGTGTGTGTGTGTGTGTGTGTGTGTGTGTGTGTGTGTGTGTGTGTGAGAGTGTGTACTAAGTAAACCCCTACAGCTACATCAGGCTCCTATAGCGGCATTTCCTGAAACCTCTATGCAGCAAAAGATATCCTCTTTCACCTCCACCCCCACCCCCAAACACACACACACACACACACACACACACAGAAACTGTGGGCTTAGCCCTTGCAGGCTTCAAAGTAATGTGCCGTAGGATAATATAAAGCTTTACTTTCCATTCTTCAAAAAAATACTTTGTAAGTAAAGAAAGTGTATTAGTGTACAGAGGGTTTCCATAAGCAGACAAAGGCAGTGTTTGTTTCTTAAAGTATTTTACAGTAAAGTGTGTGTGAGAGAGAGAGAGAGAGAGAGAGAGAGAGAGAGAGAGAGAGAGAGAGAGAGAGGGCAATTCAAAAATATATAGAACATATTCACTACTGTTACTACAGTATTAACACAAAAGGAACCCCTGGACGCTTTGAGGGGCCCTGTGTCTTCTCTACGTCCAAATGAGTCTGAAAAGTTATTTGGAAGCTAAACACCAGCAACACATAAACAGAGAAACACACACACACACAAGCATATTTTGCACAAATAAACAAACACATATTTAGTAATTTTTTTTGCACATGTTGCACAAACTATCACGCTCCAGCCAGAGAGAACTGTGAAGTTACTCCCATGAACCACAACGATATAAAGTTACTAATCAGATACACAAAAGTCAAAATACTCCTGCAGGAAAGTAAGTGCATGTGCTTGTTTATACGCCTAGAAACAAAGAATGTATTTCTCCTTAACCGCCTCCTGGCCACCCAAACACACACCGATGCCTGCAAGTACACTCATTGAAATCTCATGCTTCTGGGTGGCTGTTCACGCTGTGCACTGGCATCGACGGCTTTCTTCCTCTCTCCCACTAATCATTTCATTATGGATCCGTATGGTTACTAATAGTAGGAGGTACACTGAGCCGTGTTTGTTCCAAACAGTCCATTAGGTAAATATAAACACCCTTATAAAGAAATATAATGGCTGGATGGCATTATGTTGATTCCTGATGAAATTGGCAACCACATTTTTCCATTTTGGATAAACTGATTCTTTTGATCACAAAACAACAACAACCCATGAGTATCGAGTTCTTTTTACATTTTTGTTCAGATTTTTATAGATGTGATTTGTGCTGCTGTAATCGTGCCATAAAATTAAGCGACGTATGCTTGATGCCAACCAAAGAATGTTGTCCCAAAGAGTCTTTTATGTTGCCGACAACAATGCCATCACATTGGAGGCAATGCTGTTGCGTTTGGAGGATTCCCTTTCTTCAAATGATTTACATCCCAGTCAGTTTTGTGCCTAAACCAACCAAACCTGAGCAACAAATAACTGAATGAGATCAGAAAATTATATAATTTTGTATATCAGGGATTTGTAACTGATTGGCCAATGGAGTCGTGAGATCAGATTTTACCGTTTCATACCTTGGAGAGGCCCTACTTCCAGTTGATTGCTGCCTTGACCTTTTGTCACGTATGCCTCGTTATAGTCGAGTACCTTCCTGCTTGTCCTCATTTTCCAGTTCAACATTTTGGAGGTCTAGCTCACCCGGCCACTTGGAAATGATCAATTACAACATTTGACAAGTGCATTTAAAACTATGATGATGAAACCCTTATGAGAATGAATGTTACAATATTTGTTCAGAAATTCCCGCAATGTTACAATACTGAAAAAAGTGTTAATGTAAACTAGTATGAGTTTGTATACTGACATATTGGAGCTTTGTGTGTAGCAGAAAGAAATAGCAGCCTTGAATAGAAACAGATTCATGGGACTAAACCGACACATACAAATCACGACATGGCATATTGGATACAATTAACAATACCGTGTTCCATTTAAACAGCTTGTTTTTGGGTGTGGAGTTCCTTTGGGAGCTCAGCCTATGGCTGGTTCATGTTGTGGGAACCAGTCTAATGGAACACACACACACACACACACACACACACACACATCTCCTTGTGTTGAGTTGAGGCCGTCTGCCAAATCGCAGTCAGACAAAATGGCTACAGCCTTGCTAAATACACTGTGGTCTGTGGTAGCGGTAGCACTCAGTAAGACAAACAAACACACCAGCCCACAACTACCACGGTTAAAGACTGTGTGGTGTTTGTGTGTGTGTGTGTGTGTGTGTGTGTGTTTGTGTGCGTGCGTGCGCATGCATATTAATACGTAAAGGTCAGGTCTTTGCATCCCTGCATGAATTGATGTATCTTAGTATTTGTACTGTATTAATAAGCATGTGTCAAGGTTTCTGTGTGCATGCAGAAGTGTGAGTCTAATTAAGAGCCAAAACTATATTCTGCTGCCAGGATGGGAAGAAAAGACAAAAAGGAGAGGGAAAATAATAGCTGTTTAAAAAAACAAACTATTGCAATAAATGTTCCCCCAATCCCCATCTGCCGCCCCTTTTCTTTTCTCTTGTTCCGAGTTGCTTTTATGGGTGAAATTAGTCGTCCCCAACCCCCTGACAGCGCAATAAAATACTGAGCCAGGTACACACACTTATACTAGGCCTTGGAGAGCGCAGAGGAGAGAAGAAAGAGTAAAAACAGAGATGGAGGTAGAAAGTGGGCCATGGGGAGACATAGAGACAAAAAAAGACAGAATTAAGGAAAAAGAACGACTGTAAGAATGGGAATAATAAGAGAAAAGTGAGAAAATGTGAATTGGTGGGGGTGGTAATGGAAATGTGAGAAAAAATGCACAGAAAAGGAACAAAAGAAGAATGAAATGGGGAGAAAAAGAAGGAGAGAGGAGAGAGAAAAGTGAAAGAAAGAGGCAATAAGTTGTGAGGAGAGAAACAGCACAGGAATGACTTTTACATCTGTGGCCAAAAATCCCCTCTGGACGTGTTCACACACAGCAACACACAGCAACACACACAAACACACACGCAAATTCATCCTCGAATGTCTACTGAGAGTTTTCAAACTGAAAACTTTACATCCTGAAATCCACAGTTGAAACTTTTTCCCCTTGGAAGGAAAAGAAGGGATATGGAAAAGCATAAATTCAGGGGGGCTGTTGACAGCAGCCAGGAAAACAAGATGACGATTTGCCACAAATGACCTGATTAGGGTCAAGGGTCACACGCCCTGAAAAAAAAGCAAGAGAAAAAAAAGAGAAAGACGGGAGAATAATAATTCCTGACATTTTCACTCCATTTGAGACACATAATAAGAAGCTTTTACAATCTGAAAACTGTAAAAATGTGTTTTGTTTTAAATAGTGGACATCATCAAGTAGTAATAATCGAATTATTGTAGAAATGAATAAATCAACTCTGACATTTTAATTATTATAATGACGAATAACTTGCGGAAACAAGTAACAAGTTAACATCATGTCCTCATCATTCTTTGGTATGTCAGAGACTGCATATTTTTTAAACAGCTATGTGGCTACCTAAAATGGAAAAAGTATGTTAAAGACAATTGGTTTGAAGATAAAGTACAACTAATTTTCCAGATTCAAGGGAGTATCTTCAAAATCCATCATGAATTATTGGACCCTTTTTGCTCACATACTCTTCATTCCGCTTGAGACACCAGCTCTGTAAATTACTTTCTTAAATGTTGTGCATCCATCCAAAACTCCTTTGCACCTGCGTTATGTTCCTGTAAAAAGATAAGATGTTTGCAATCAATTGCAGGAAACGCCAGCAGGAGTCAACAGCACTATAAACCATGTGTGAAAAATGTTGCCCAACACATTCCACAGAGCCTCCTCAATGTCTCATGCATGGGGGGAAAAAAAGGAAAAAGTCAAAGATTAGAGACATGTTTGTTTCATTTTAATACCTCTCTATAGAGCATGAATCTTTCATCAAATAATGTAGCTGTAAAATGTGTCCAGTACCAGAATTCTCAGACAAAAATACTCAAAAAAAACCTCCTTGTTAAACCATGACTTTTAAAGTATAGCGTGCAATACAAACCAACAGTGTCACACCCCTGCTGTCTCACTTCATCATCCTGCAGCTCACTGCACAGTGAAAACCCCGTGCTCTATCTCTGCTGCAGTCAAACAGACAGGGACAAGTGTAATTGTGGGTTGCGGTTTGGCCGAGCATTCAAACGGAAAAGCAGCTTGTCCACATCTCTGTCTGTGTGTCAGCAAGGTCCATTTGTGTGTGTGTGTGTGTGTGTGTCGGACTGATTCAGTCAGTGTGCATGTTGATCATGTCTGTCAGTCGCTGTCTGTGGTAAATCCAGAAGTCGTGAGACAAAGATGGGACACATGCACACATAAACACACACACACACACAAGTCAAACCGCACTGGGCTGAGCGGACCTGGTTTGGTGAGAATGCCACGGCGGGCGCCCACTGCTGCAACTAACGGGAATAAGCCATTTGTATAAAGCATTTTCACACACTAACTCTCTCTCTTTCATTCTCTCTCTCACTCTCACACAAACAAACACAATATGCTGGATGACGTACGACTTTAAAACTACACTGCGTATCAAATCTAAAACACCCACATGAGCTTATACTGTACACACACACACACATTACATGTGCAGACAGACCCACTAACCATAAACAAACAACACCACTCTGAGACAAGCTTCATCATCTAGATCAAGTTGAGATGAAGAGGAGGAAAGTACTGTGTGTGTGTGTGTGTGTGTGTGTGTGTGTGTGTGTGTGTGTGTGTGTGTGTGTGTGTGTGTGTGTGTGTGTGTGTGTTTGTGTGTTGTATGTGCATTGTTTCAAAGTTATTCTTGTCCAGACTCTCTGAATGAGCGGCAAGAAAACAGGAATCTGATTGTTGAATGAAAAGTGTTTGTGTGTGTATGTGAGAGCAATAAACTGAGGCCGGAGGCTGAGTCCACCAGACAGACCACATATTGAACAGGTGTGTGTGTGTGTGTGTGTGTGTGTGTGTGTGTGTGTGTGTGTGTGTGTGTGTGTGTGTGTGTGTGTGTGTTTTGTGACCTTTTACGAAAGTGTTTGTTCAGTGTTTGTACAGTATAATACAGAAATGTTTGAACTGTTTGAATTAAATGAATCCTTATGCATTGTTTTGTTTTTTTCAAACCTGCACTGCGCTGTGAGTCCTAAACCAGTTAAGAACCAAACGGTGTCTTCTGTGTACCGTTACACCCCCGTGTGTTTGATTTATGTTCTCCCTACACTCCTTGTGTACACTTCATTTTCACCGTTTAATGAAACTGTACACACTGTACACATCAAAGACACACACCCACTGACATATCTAGGGGATTTGACATTTATCACCTCGATGGAAAACCGGATTTTATCACCCATTTGTTTCTACAATACAGTTTTTCTCTCTACCAGACACACATTCACTGTGTGAATGTTTTCAGTGATGAAGTCTGCGGTCACCATGCAGGCTGGAACTTTCCAGGAGCACTGAACCGCTTGAGCTACTGGGCTCTGCAGGCTGGTCCGGCCTGGCAAAGCCTGAACACTAACCTGGTTAATATTTAATGCAATACACAAATCCCTTTTATACATCTCATCATAATCACATATCCGTCCCCCCATATGCTCATTTAAGTCTACATTGTAGATAAAAAAAATATTCATCATGCTGTGGACGGTTCATGGGTTTCTTTCTCCAGAACATTTTATTGTTTTGAGTCTTTTGCAGAGAACATAACCTAAAAAGGTAGACCTTTTTCTACTCGAATGACATGTGAATGAGGTGCAAATGATTAATTGAGAATAGTTTAAGTGAAAACTTGGACTGCGTAGCACTTGTGGTCCAAGGCTGTGGCAGATCTAGTGCGCTGCCGAAGGGCGTCTCATCCTGCCTCAGCATACAAACAAGCATGTATTAAACCAGCTGTTTCAGCCCTATCCAGTGAAGGCCGTGTCCTTGTCATTGCCCCTGGACATTGTGTGGTTCATTCTAAGTTGCATTGGCTTCATGGACCCCTGTCTAACTGCTTGTACTTCTTTTTTTCCAGCTCAATAATAATACCACAAACCACTGAAGCCTGTACATCAAGTAACTCCACAAATGTAATTCTGCAATAGCAGCTGATCAGATAACCTCGAGGTGAAGATGAAGTCTTTTAAAAGCTCTTTCTTTAACCTTCTGCAAGGCAGGGTTTAACACACGGGGCATGAGCATACTTTGTGATAATTTAAATCAGTTTATCTCACAGAATGGAATAATGAGGAGCGGTTCTCATAGAATTGCACAGCATAGCAGAATATCTATCACTGGAAAGGTTTGATATTATGGAAAATGTTACTTAGCTACTGATAAGCCACAGATTTGTCCTCTGTGTGGTCAGTACATTACTACATGTGCGTGTGTGTGTGTGTGTGTGTGTGCGTGTGCGTGTGCGTGTGCGTGTGCGTGTGCGTGTGCGTGTGTGTGTGACTGTAATCCCACGGCAGGGCCAGTGTTTACTTTTCCTCTGGAGACATGAGTTCTATTTCAGGGAGCGGAGCGACAAGACGGGGAAGAGACAGGTGCCAAGGAAGTCAGCACAGAGGTCTATGAAGAACAAGCTGAAGGAGAAACGGATGACGCCGTGTTTGCAGAAGAAAGCAGCTCTTTAGCAGAGAACACAACAAGGAAAAGCAATGATTCACTTTTTACTTTTTGACCGGTACACTTACTCTTTCAGTCAAATCACATCAAAAAGATTTGATGGATATCTGCTTTGCCTCCTCCTGTTATCTCTCGGTGAGAGCACGGCCCCATCTCTTTCCAGCGTTACATCTCTGAAGTGTCCGCTCCCTCTTTCCTCTCTACATACCTCTCATCGTGTCGGAAAAACAGAGCGCCCACCTCCCTTCTGTGAGTGCAGTAAATCATTCTCTCTATCGAGCTCTCTTAAAGCACAGCTGCATGTTGGATCCACATTTTCAACGCAGCCGTTGATAGAACATTTCCACTTCATCGACAGAAAATGCACACACACATATACCGAATACATGTTCTTGTCACTGACTTTGCCAGTACTCAAAAACCAAGCCAAACGCAACACATGCATAATGTATGCACACATGTGTGAGCTCTACATTCTCATCTGATGGTGTCACGGCGATTCTGCAGAGTCCATGGCTGAATTATGGTCCAAGGACACACACAAAAACACACATACACACACTCATGCTAGAGTGGTAATCCTACAAGTCCATTATACATGCTTTTTGTGAAAGGTTTCAATGTCTTGGCCATGGAAACACATTTAGTTAAATATGCACACTGTAGCGACCACTCGAACTTGCCAGCAAATCCCATACTATGAAAATGATCACATTATTTCCAGACGCAGATCAAATTATAGCAATACCACACAAAGAACAGTTCGTAAGGGATTGGGTGTCTCGAAATGTTATGTCCACTCATTTCCTTGTCAAACAAACGTATGTTTGTTGAGGTATGTCACTAATTCCTCTCAGGCAACACTGAAAGCCCCCCACTGCATCTGTGTATACAAAAGGCATGGATTCATATATGAAACACAGTTCAGACATATAGTGCATGCACAGTACACCCGCCCACACGCAAACGCTGCGAGCAGGGAGATAAATCAGTCTGCGAGCAGGGCTACAGAGATCCATATTATCTGGTTACTTAGTTTCAGCACATTAATAAAACTCGTCCCAGTCACCAGTCAGAGGAGAGGAGAAACATCTGTCTGCAGAAGGTCAGCAGGAGGATAACGACTCCCTAATGCTCTGTGGGTATGAATGCATGTGCATGTATGTGAAGGTTATCGTAATGGAGCTTTTACATGATGCATTTCCCTTCTGGTTGATTCTGAATAATGACTACAACAGGACATAGTTGCAGCACAAAGAACACATTCAACAGCAACTTAATTATGTTGCCCAGTCTTCTTGGTTGACCTCTGAGCTGATGTGCTATGCTAAGATACATTTTTTTTGTCATCTGTTAAACCTTGCTGTCCTGACTGATTTCTATAATCAGAGGAAGCTGCCTCCAGCTGGCGGTGCAGATGTTCGATGGATGGGAGTTGACTTGATTGAGCAATTTTTTCTTCCTCTGTGAGCCAAATTCTCACCCACGCAGTCATTTATAGCAATGGGGACAATTTCTTCGAGGCAAGCAAGTCCGTCCGCTTCCCAACTGGACCGCTACCACCTGCTCATCAGATTTCTGGGAAAAGCTAATCGGCTGCCCTAGGCTGTGTGAGGGGAGACTGCCGTTATAGAAAAGCAGGGTTACAGGGGTTAACGCTCCAACAAGAGGCCGATTTACAGCCACGGACAGGAACCATCTATCAGCAATCTGTTGCTTGTCACCAAACGGGCCAGAGCAGGCTGCCTTGGGCCAAAGTCACCGCTCCAAATAAAAGTGCCTGTTAGAATCTAAATTGAATAGACGAGACACTTCCTTGTGCATGGGAGTATCCTGCCAATTATGCTCATGTTATGATGAAGATATTAAAGGGATATTACCCATAAAGTCAAGCAACTTGGGAGATGTGTGTCTCCACAAGCCTGTGGTTGAAAAATGAAAGACAAAGACTGAACTTAAAGACATCAAGATATTCCTTAGGCTCCATCTGAGAGCATTCATAAATATGCTTTTATAGTGTGTAAGTGGTGTACGACCACAAGCAAACAAGCAAATAAAACCAAAACAAGTAGTCCAGATGATTTTTATTATCTACTTATCCAATATTTAGATGAACTGCTATCCACTGTTCATGGTTGAGAGAGAGAGCGAGTGAAATCAGAGCCAGGCCTAAACTTAACAGGAAGGCTCTTCTTGGTATTTTTCTGTACTATAGAGGATAAGGCCTCAATGTGATGATAACTACAGCATTTAAAAACACATAAAATATCAATACAGTTAGTTGAAGTTGAAGAAGTGTATCGAACAGGACGTCAGCATTCACGATGAACTAGATTTACTATCAAAGTAGAAATGAATACTTATTGTTCTCATTCGCTGTTCGTAGGTTTAAGTATCTTTATATAGTATATATTTTATACTACGTCTTTACACTGACTGCCTGGTGACATAGCAAGTAGAGATACAAAATCCACACAAGGAGGGGGTCAACTCACACAGGACTTTCACTCAGGAGACACCTGTTTGTCTCTTGGGTAAAAGCAAAAGTAAATTTCTAGGTTCAACGACTTTTGGTTATTACATTTTTTTTTGTTCTGTTTATTTATTATGGGAAAATGTTACTCCCAGTTTGCAAATTGGACTCTGCAAGCTGCCCAACAACAGATGGAGACAGAAGAGGAGCAGATGACGGACTGCTTTAAAAAGGCACGGTGGGAGAGGCGGGGAGAGAGGTGAGAGGTGCAGTGAGAGAGGGAGAGTGACATTAAAGAAAGAGTGTGTGGTTCTGTGAGGTACTCTCTCCAGCAGGGTAACGTGAGCCTGCGGTCCCAGAGGGGACAGATCACCTGTAGTAGAAACCCACCCACTCTTTTCTATCAAATTCCCCCAACCCCCATAATGGGATAAGCACCTTCTCACACATGCTGGCCCCCAGCCTCCCCACACCCCACCACCAGTCATCCAAACACCTGCATTCTCATACACAGATGCTTGAAAGTACCAACTTCCTAGAAGTAAAGCCGCACAGCTTCAGACTGCATGCAGAATATTAGCAGTTATCCACACTGACACCATTCCAAGGAGTTGGCGGTCCTATTAATACCACACTTCAAGGACTAAGGGATTAGGGCTCGAGCTGTAAGATTCTATCTGGTGACCGATACACACTTGTGTCTCTCTTTCTGTCCTCGGGGTACTGCCTTTCACTCGGCCTGCCAAGCGGAAAGGTTAGACTGGTTACATTCCCACAGTTAGACCACACTGGCTTTAACAGGGCTACGTGTTTATGAATTAATTTAAAAGAGAGGAAGGCCGGCGTACTCCACACATGAAAGAAAAGTGTTGGACTTTGACGTCACAATTCAAAACCTTGTACTTCAACGGCAAATTCAGTTTCCAAAAGAATTTCACATGATACAGATCGGTAGATTTATCTCATCCTTCTCATCCAAATTATTAACGAGAGAATGTTTTCTTGTTTTTTTTTTATGAGACAAAATGAATATGTGATATTCAATAGGAGTGGCAATGCCAAAAATAGAGGATGTTAGTGACGAAATCTGAATACATTTTGAACAGCTGGTATTAAATCATCATGGTCCATTTCAGTACCATAACTGAGCAGCTGACGACTCATTTGAGACTGCATTATTAATCATTATAAATCACTGTTGCAACATTCCAACACTGTCTAATTTCACGGCTTCTGATGATATTTTAAGTATTTCTTGAAACCAGCCGCCCCTTTAATTAAAGCCGTATCAAACAATAAAGTTGGTGTTCACTTATTGTATTTGCCCAGCCGGTCTACCTCACGTGGTACCTATAATTCTGCATGCATTTTTGTTATTATGAAAGTAACAAAGGTGGCAGTGATGGAGAGCATGGATTAGGGAAGTTAAGACTGTGGGGAGGTTTGATCCCAGGCCAGCCAGGGCACATGTCTCCCAAAGGGAGGGCTCTTAAGCATTAAACCATCAAAATGTTAGCAGTGGGTTATTTGGGAAAGAAAACCACACCATTGAGTCCTTTCTGTTGACGTCAACAGATTAAAATCATCACATGAATGTTGTGTTGGAGGAAACTGTGTGGCATAGATAATTAGAAAGCCCTGACTATTTTAGCGTGGCCTACAGCAGTGGAAATCAGCTTTAGACTGCAAAAAAAAAATAATTCTCTCGCAGACGTCACACTGCATGCCCTGTGTTAAATCGTACAATCTTGTTTAATCATCTCAGAGCTCTCTTGGCACTGAATCTGTACAAATGTGTAAAATTGTTTTGGAATACTGAACACAATTACATATTATCGTTGTATTTGGTCCACTGACATGCTCAAGTAAAACTCCTAGACCTTCCTGAACCACCAACTTCCCGCTATCCAAAACATGTTCTCAATACATCCTGATTGGATATTTACTGTGTCCAGAGCCCGGCCTGCAGACACTGTTTTCCCAAACAGTCACCATCAATTAACTAGTCAGCATAAATGTTGATGTTATGCTTGCCGTAACCCCAATATTGGCAGCCGAGTTTCTTCCTGCAGCTGATTGCTGGTTTGGTCAGAGAGGAGAAGCAGCACGGCCAGAAAATAAACTCCTCGTGGATTCATGTTAACCAGCACCACAGCACTAAAATAGGATATTAGGAACGGCCTGTTTCAGCGTTATACGTACATCTGTGACCTTAAATATACCCCAAATGTACAAACGAAACCTGCAACGGCTTCTTCTTTGCTCTCCAGCCAAATGCCCATTTCAATGGGAAAGCCTGTTTGACTATTAACTCAGTGGTTTTATGGCTTAAAGGGTAACTGTGGTCATTATCCACTCAGTGTGATGGTCATTAGTCTGTCAATTCCAACACGTTGTCTGCTCACCGCTGCTATTCACACTCTACTGTGAAAGTAAACAAGAGGGGACGGAGTGTGCTGGTGGCTGGAGCTGATAATGTGCTGCCGCTGCTCCGTTATCTCTCTGCTTGGCAGACCCTTCTTCTCTGTATCTGCTGTGAAAATTAATTGAGTTCATTAATAGACTTGACACAGTGTGTACCAGTGGATAAAGTATAACTGATCATTTAGCTTTGATTTGGTTCTCTATTTTGGGTGCCCATTCATTCACTGCTTTCTTTTGGGCGGGCAAACACACACACACACACACACACCCCCCTGATAACCATCAACTCTGGGGCACCCTCTATTGTTTCAGCTCAGTGCTAATTACTTCAGGTCTTGACCCCAGTTTCAGCCAAAGAACAGCAGAGGGGGGATGGTGCGTATGCGTGTGTGTGTGTGTGTGTGTGTGTGTGTGTGTGTGTGTGTGTGTGTGTGTGTGTGTGTGTGTGTGTGTGTGTGTGTGTGTGTGTGTGTGTGTGTGTGCGTGCGATGGGGGTTGGGGGTGGGGAGTTCATTGCTGCTGCCAATCAATTGTCACACCGGATTCGCCTAAACATCACAATATAATCCAGGAGGGAAAACACAGCAGCACAATGAGAGCAGCCAACCAGACTGCTGCTGATGTTTTCATGTTTTAAGCATTTATGTGAGTTTATTTTCAACAGTAGCTCCATGGAAGTACCTCACAGAAACATACCAGGTGTTGAAACAAGAGCCAAGGACAGGATAGATGGGTTTTACTTAAAACAAAAGGCACATATTTGGGGTCTAGTCGCACTTTCTCATTGTGGTAGTGTGCAAGGGTGTGTGCTGGTGTGTGTGGATTAAATGTTGAATGTCAATTACAAATGATTTTGCCCAAATGCAGTTCTTTTAAACTCTAAACTTCTGTAACTAATGCTGACGTGCTGGACTCTGGACGGAGATTGTTACATTTCAGAATACTCACTCAGCATAACTTGCTTTAAAGTCTCTGTTTGTCAGAAATAGAATCTTATTTGAATATTCTATTTAAAATGGCATTAGAATATGCTATTTGTGGTATTTGAAAAGGAGCTCTGAAGTTGAGCTTGACTACACCTGGCAGCCTCAGAATTGTAAATCACTCGATTAAAACACAAATCAAGTACTCCTTAAGCTTTCCTTCTCTTGAAATATGTGCAACAAATCCAAGCACTTCATTGCCCGAGTCCACTGTTACAACACAGAGAAGCCAAAACAACACTCTTCAGTGCAGGTTTCATGCTGTAAAAGAGAAGTCTTCTACCCGGGTGCCACGAGCAAACAAAACCTGTCCAGTATGTGCATTCTTTGCAATGCAAAATAGATTTCCAATGCTTCAGCATCACTTAAGGCCCTACTTTCAATTACAATGTCACGAGCACTTAGAGCTGACAGGCCTTTAGAGAGGGAGAGTGGAACCTGTGGTGAAGTTCTAGACGGGCTTAAAAGACCATTCGGGACTTTAAATATAAAATGAAAACACACTCAAACTGAAAAATCAACTTTTCAGAAGCTTATTTTCTAAAAATACGGCCAATAAAAATATCCGTAAGCCACATCTGCCAGTATAAATACAGGTTCTGGATTTTGTCAGAATTAGTTGGGGAACGCTTTCTGATTTTCTGTGCAGAGAAGAGGAGAGGAGTGAAGAGGAAAGGAGAGGAGGGAGCACTGCGAGGAAATGACAGAAGAGGATGAAAGAAGAACAATAAGACAGAAGAGGGGAAAACCTGGAGGAAAAGAGAGGAGAGAATGGGAGAGGGGACGACACGAGGCTGGCTCTTGGATCCCGCCCTCCTGGTCAGGGGTTGGACAGGGAAACCCAACTCCCGCGCACGGATTGGTCGGCTCTCCTCTGGACGGGCAAAACAGTCTCTCCTCACAGACACAATAAAGTTTAGAGCAGGACGCTTGCAGGCAATAGGCGCAAAACCAGCCCGCTGTGTCTCGTCGCTGCCCGGAGTTCTTAACGGGAAACAACACAAGAAGGACTGCGGGATTTATCCAAATTTGGGATTTTCTTTTTAACTGCAGATGCGCGCACGTTATTTAACTGAAAACATCTTTAAATAACGCACAGATCTCGCAATGATTCACTGCTGCTGATTCACTGCTGCGTGGGGATATTTGTATCTACTGAATGGCTCGTTGGATACGATAGCCTCCAAAAACGCACGGATTACACGCGCTGCAGCCCTGCTGGACTATAGCCCGAACACGCGCTGCGGTTTCCAGGGCGACCCAACTAAACTTTGGGTCAGAGGAGGTTATTAATAACGGTGCCAACATTTCCAGAGGGCAGCCGCTCCCCCGTGTTGCGGTGACCATGCCCGGGGTTACGCTGTCGTTCCGCGGGGCAGCCCTGCTCGTCTTGTCCGGGCTGGTCGGTCCGCTCTGCGTGGTGAAGGCTTTCGGCGATGAGGTGGAGGAAATGACCTGCGACCCGATCCGGATCAGCATGTGCCAAGGTCTCGGTTACAACGTCACCAAAATGCCCAATCTGGTCGGCAACGTGCTGCAGTCAGACGCCGAGCTGCAGCTGACCACGTTCACTCCGCTCATACAGTACGGCTGCTCCAGTCAACTCAAGGTACTGGGAATGATGGGAGAAATGCACACTGATGTTAGACTAGAATAGAAGGCACACACACTGAGGCTGGTGCACACATTTAGGAACACTGATCCTGGACTTAAAAATAAAATTAAAAAAAGAAGGCATGGCTGTGTCAAAATAGTCTGCTATATTTGAGTGTGTGTGCGTGTGTGTGTGTAGAGAGAGAGAGAGAGAGAGAGAGAGAGAGAGAGAGAGAGAGAGGGGAAGGAACATTGTGGTCCCAGAGCACATGACATGGACCAGCAATAGTGAACTGTTCAGACTGATGGTGCCAGTGATAATGAGGAGCATAATGAAGGTTGGACCCCAGTGAGTTAAAATAAGTGGAGGGGTCCCTTCCTGCCTTCCTTCCTTCCCCCCTGTTGTGCCGGGCTGTCATGCTAATTTCAATGAAAATGCCCCCTCTGTCTGTTGACATTCTGAGTTCATGCCCCACACAGCAACAGCTGAGTCTTCACTGCTATAGGCCTATACTGTACTGTCTTCTAGATAACAATGGTGCCCTCAGTGTCCTAAGACAATTGCTGCTTGTTTGCCTGATGCACCATGCAAGAAAAAAATGTTGGTCGTCACCCTTGTTTTTAAGATTTTAGACTATAATTGGAAAGGCTAGACACACAGCGGAGGTCAAATTGTTGTTGAATGGAATTCACTTTGTCTGAAATGATGTGTATTGCATGTCTTTATCTGGAGATGCCTCACATGCAGACACATATGATCATACCCAGACATCTGAATACGCAAACAGACATGTCCCTTAATGCTCCTTTGTGTCATTATATTAAGGAAGTGTCCACTGTCCTGTCTGGAGATGTATGTGTTTTATATTACTTCTTAAATTACTCACCTTTTCAGTGATCTTTTGTGCGTAAAGGTGTTATATATGGTGTACATATATATATATATATATATATATTAAAATGCTAAATTGAGACAGTGTTTAGAGACATGTGTTTGAGACAGCCAGACAGAGCAATGAGCAACTGCAGCATAAAACCAAACTGTCCTCCAGCTGAAAATTGTAATGTAAGATTAGCCGGACCCCCCCTTCCTCTCTCTCTCTCTCTCTCTCTCTCTCCCTCTCCCTCACTCCCTCACTCACACACTGAAGAGGGAGGAAGGGGAAACCGTATCCCCTAACATTTGCTCTAATGGGAGGCTTCCTGACAAGTAACCGGAGCAGCTTTTAGCAGTGAAGTGACAACACTCAGGTTACCAACGGTCGAGGGGGAAACACCCAGAATGTGTTACATTACTGTCGCTGGTGCAGTTCACTGTGAGAAATATCTGCTATGGTATTAATATCCACTGCTTTCATGAGCTCTTTGTGAATTTGAAACCTGTACAATCACACAGACAAAACCTTGGCTCCCTCTCACACACTGTTTTGCAAGTCTGTTTACTCGAACAGCAAATTACTCAGGATAACACCAATATGCGTGCTTCAGTTTGAGAACAATGAATCTGAGAAACTTAAAACCATCTTCAGACCCGCCAGTCTGCTCTATTTGCAGCGATAAAGCCGCTACAACCCAGATACCGATCAGAGAAGAGTGTAACAAATTAAGTTTGAAGGAGGTTCCAGCTGCCTCAGATAACTGATTTTGACCTCACATACTTCCCCACAGTCAGGTATATATAGCAAGGAGTTGTTGTAATGTGGCTTAGACTCATAATCAAAAGGATGTTTGTTTTTGCAAAATTGTAAAAATTATTAATTAGCTATATCTGAAAAGTATCTCGCTGATTCTATATCTTTAATTAGTTAATTTACTTGGGAAATCAATTCTCACGGAAAAAGAGTTGTATAATGTTTCTTTGTGTATTTATTGCCCAACCTTGACACCATTCTTGGATTCATGTTTCATTTGGACTCTGTTCAAAGGCTGATTTCAAGCTGGGATTTCTCCATCACTGGATAAAGACCACAAGCCCAAAACAATTTGTTCCAATTATAGACAGTTACATTTTTTGGGGGGTATTTCTAAAAATGGTTGCAAAACCCCAACACATAGTTATGTCAGCCCGTCCAAAATCCTGGAGCGTGTGTTTGTTTCCTTTACCTGAAGGGAGCAGAGTGAGATGTGCTTTCTGCTTCTGTGTGTTTTCATATCAGGAGCCCAGCACAATTTTACACTCCGGCTTCAAACCAAATCCACTGTAAAGGCATGAAATCATCTCAAATTGCAACCTTTTGTAACCCAAGAGTACTTACTCCCTCACATCGCCACCTCATCAAAGAGTCATATGTGACTTAAGACTGCATGCTCACTATCTTTATAACTCTGACTTAGATATCTATTTCAAAACCATTGCCATGGGACAGAGAAAACTGAGCCTTGGATTAGGGGGGATTATGGAGCATTAACATGGCACATGCCCTTAGTGTTGTCAAGTCCACAGATTGTTTTTAAAGACGTAGAGTTGTCTGTGTAACCTTGGAGCAGGTTGGACTTGGCCGTGGTGTCTTCTCATTAGAAGTGAAAATAGAGACCCACCACTAGGAGAGATGATGCAATGTATTGAAAGCAAAGGCAGCGAGAATGCAACAGTGGTGAGTGGTGTATGCAAGTAGAAGGTGTAGCCATCTACCAGCTGTAATCCTGTTGTAATTTATAATTCCAATTTATTTAACAATCACTTAACAACTGACATGATTTACCTTCTGCTCCACAGTTTGCTTTAACTTCGATGGAGCACACCATGCAAAGCAGTGCACTGAAATATGACAGGATACTGGCTAACTGTTGCAACCCTTACTGCACTTTCACTTTGGTGTTGGTGTACAGTCCTTTTTCACTCGTACATCACTCAATGTTTATTTATCTTTTTTTACCAAAAACCTTTCTGCAATCAATATTTACTGTATGCTATAAAATGTCCCAGAAGAACACCTATGTGGCAGACTTTTGTAAAAAACAATCAAACAATAGCAAAATGTTCAACTTGTGATTTTTTTATCTCCATTTTTCTCCAGTTCTTCCTGTGCTCAGTCTACGTGCCAATGTGCACCGACAAGGTTCCCATCCCCATTGGTCCGTGTGGTAGCATGTGCCTGTCTGTCAAGAGGAAATGTCTCCCGGTGCTCCATGAGTTTGGCTTCATTTGGCCCGAGGTGAGTCACATCACCACAAAAATGCCCTGCATGTAATAATAACATATCAGGATGGTATTTGAGTGGTGAGTGGAAAATGAGATGTTCAAAACCAATGTAAATGAGCGCAAAATGTATTTCAGCCGTAATAAGTAACCAAAATGCAATTTCCCATCATGCTCCAGGTGCTCAACTGCAGCCTCTTCCCGCCTCAAAACGACCACAACCACATGTGCATGGAAGGCCCGGGGGACGAGGACCTGCCCTACCAGCCCGTCCGTCATCCTCCCCACCAGGAGGACTGTCAGGCACTGGGATCTGCACCTGACCAGTACACCTGGTTAAAACAGACGGAGAGCTGTACTCTACAGTGTGGCTATGACAGCGGGCTCTACCGACGAGGGGCCAAAGTCTTCACGGACGCGTGGATGGCGGTGTGGGCCGTGCTGTGCTTCCTGTCGACCACTCTGACGGTGCTGACCTTTCTGTTGGATTCACAGCGCTTCTCATATCCTGAAAGGCCCATCATCTTCCTCTCTATGTGCTGTAATCTGTACAGCGTGGCCTACCTGGTAAGAACCTCCCAAAAACAGTCAAATGAGAACAACGCATCAAACGTAATTTAGAGTATAGTCGTAAATATACCATAGACTATTTTGTGAATATTTCTTATGATGAAAAAGTTACTTTTCTCATCATTAAATATAGATATGTAATCATTTACTGCTTATCGAAATGGAAAAGTCAGCTTTTCAGTCTAATGTAATGAGAATGACTGCATGAGAATTTTTTGAACTTTATGTAAACTCAGAATTGTTTTCTTCTGTTTTCTTTCCGCTGTCACTTTCCATCCTGCAGGTTCGATTGACTCTGGGGAGGGAGCGTGTTTCCTGTGACCTGGATGCCACTGCAGTGCCAATCCTAGTACAAGAAGGGTTAAAGAGCACCGGCTGTGCCATAGTCTTCCTCTTGCTCTACTTCTTTGGCATGGCTTCCTCCCTCTGGTTAGTACAACAAACACACACACACACACACACACACACACTTTTTGAATCGTATCAATCTTTCAAGCCTTTGTCCCATTGTCATCAGCTGTTGTGAATGGACTTTGTGGAACAATTTGAACACAATACTTGCATCCTGCCAACTATCCTGTCTCATAACCTCTCTACTCGATGGATTCATGGAGGCAGCCTTAAATAAAATAAAAAAGGCACTTTTTGAGTGTGTGCTGCAAATCTTTTGCTTCCTTTCACCTTTGCCCTGGTTTTCCTGTTTGTCTCCACTCTTTCCTTTTGGAAGAGCAGCAGACTGCAAGAACCAAGGACGGCACTGTCTCCTAAAACATTACCACAACCCCTGTGTGGTAATGATGATCTAACTCAATCAAGGGACTTTTGTGCAAACGGTTGCATCTTGTTTACAGGAAACATGACTGTTATCCACTACCAATAGGAATGCCAGTTAAGAAAGACAAACTGATAACATATATATATATATATAACAACACGATGTACATATGTTTTTGGCTCTTTTTTCATGCTTCTTTCTCTCTCTCCCTCTCTTTCAGGTGGGTGATCCTGACCCTCACTTGGTTCTTGGCTGCTGGACTGAAGTGGGGCCATGAGGCTATAGAAATGCACAGCTCCTACTTCCACATAGCAGCATGGGCCATCCCGGCCGTTAAAACCATCGTCATCCTCATAATGCGACTGGTGGATGCAGACGACCTAACTGGACTCTGCTACGTTGGCAACCAGCAGCAAGAGGCGCTCACAGGCTTCGTGGTGGCGCCACTGGCCACATACCTTCTAATAGGTAGTTACAACATCATCAATCAGTTGTGTGCATGGGATTTTACCTTTTACTCGTCAAAAGAAAAGAAAGACTGAATCCTCAGTTCTTTTAATGTGCAGCAAGGGAATGTGTGTTCCCCTGCTGGTGGGCCTGATATGACTGTTGTTTCCCTTTCTGATCTTCAGGCACTCTGTTCATCTGCGCTGGCCTCGTGGCTCTTTTCAAGATCCGCTCCAATCTGCAGAAGGACGGTGCCAAAACAGACAAGCTGGAGCGTTTAATGGTGAAGATCGGAGTGTTTTCGGTTCTCTACACGGTCCCAGCGTCCACCGTCATTGGCTGTTACCTCTACCAGCTCTCTCACTGGGGGGAGTTCAGGGCCAGCACCCGGGACTCATATGTGGCATCAGAGATGCTTCGAATCTTCATGTCACTGCTTGTAGGCATCACATCAGGTATGTGGATCTGGTCTGCGAAAACCCTCCACACCTGGCAGCGCTGCTCTGCCCGCCTGCTCAGGGACAGCAGGCCGAGCCGGGGGGGCAAGAGGGCACCGGGCGAGGGCTGGATCAAACCGGGGAAAGGCAACGAGACGGTAGTGTGAGGAGGGAGAGAGAGAGAGAGAGAGAGAACGGACAGGAATGGACTTCTACCTGCTTCACTGTCACTTACAGACACTCACTCTGCCAAACTAAAGATGGAGAGGACAGGAAAGTGATGAGAGGGAGTGGCAGGAGATTCTCAAGGAAGCCACTGGATGTGATGGCATCGTAAAAGCTCGCTGAGAGTCTGCAAGCATGCTTCACCCCCTCTAACTGCCTCTCACAGGGGTTAAGGAGGAGAGAAGTGGAGGATTGGGTCGTACATAAGTAGCAACAGCAGCCTCTCTACCTCTGTTAGACTTCCTTTGCCCAGAGAGATGGAGAAAGCGAATAAAAGGGCAGAACAGAAGCATCAATATGCAGACCAGTCACAGCGATAAGCTGTGGAGCACCACGTCTACCTCTCTGCCTCTCTTTTCTCCAGAGCCCTCAGCAGAACAGACTGAACCTGCTGGATACAGTAACCCTCATGCCGTTGTGTCTTTTCTAGGGTCTTTTGAAATTTTGAATTTTACACTGGAGGGTCCTGGTGCAGACATTATACAGGGTTGACGTTTCCCAAAAGCATCTGACAACCTGAGGTCCTGTAGGGTTTTCACGTCGCCCCCATGGGCGAATTTAAATGAAATACCAGACCAAAATGAATTATAATCGGATGAAAACATATTAAATATGGCCTTAAATCTGTGATGTGTTTACATTTGAACAACAATATTATACATTTTTGTAAATGATTACTTTTTGTACACTATATAAAAGAGCAGGTGATTTTATTGCTCAGAATTGTTTTGGGAAACCAGCTCTAAGCTGTAATAATGCACTATAGTTGTATACAATATGTGAAGTGTCTGTCACACATGGATTTCCAGGGACGGCATGAGAGCCTTCAACGGCTGCAGAAAAAAATGACTCCAATGTGGTTAAATTCACAATATCTTTTTGAACAAATATTGTGAAGGCAAGAGCAGAGAAAGAAAATAAGGTGAGATTATTTTTTTAGTGTGTGTTGTACATTTCGATAAAATCTGTGGTAGCGATAAAGTCATACCGCAATGAATCCTGGGAGAAACCCAGCTGTGCCTTTTATTGACCCATAAATGTAGAAGCGGTAAGGCGTCTGGGAAATGAAGGCCTGTGTGCTTTACCTCAGCAGTCGATGGAAAGCTCTGCTAGCTTCCAGTGATGTGTGCAGTCTTTGTGGGAACCCTGTACTGCACATGCTCTTGAGTTACCATGAAATCCAGGAAATTAAATGAATTCCCTCTGCCTTCCTTTCCAAACATCGGACCAGAGGCACGTTAAAGAATTAGAAGGTTATTAGACAATCACTTGCCAAGAGACACATTATGAAATAACAAAGAGCCGTCACGAGCAGGTAGTTCCCACGCATCTCATCCACCAGCAGCTATGATCGCTCCTACAATACCACCAATAATAAGCAAGCCCGTATCTGCAAAATTGTGTCTCCTTGCCGTCTGTTTGCATTTATGGCTCAGTTTCTTCAGTTCCCTTCAGTTCAATAAGGAAATCACAGAAGCACAAGGAAATTGTCACTATTTATTAGTGTCTGTGTGTTCGATGCTCTCATTGGTCCCCTGCAGGCCTGTTTCTCTTTAACCCCGTCTATTACATCATGGCTCGTTTCCCAGACAATCAAGTCGTCCTTGCAAAAGATTACATTTCAGAATCTCCCAGCATTTTAATCCTGCAGTTCCCCTCTATAACTGCTTATAGACTGTACTATAAGCTGGAATTACAATGCGTTACTCCTGGTCTTACTGCTGCACTTACCAAATTCTGCAACTGCTCCTGTGCACCGTATATTTGCCTGACAATCTATCTAGCAAAGCTCTAGCGCTTCCGTGAGTCTTTGAATGTATACTATGCGGGTGTGTGTCACGTTACACCTACTTTAAGTAGGCTTTTTAAATGTATAAGGGCTTGAATGATT